>JAXQQM020085675.1:0-29822 GCA_034641835.2 Pinus albicaulis
TCACAGAAATAAATAATCAAAAGGTGATTACTGCATATGAAAGATTGAGATAATACTAACTGTCATTGAGATGATATCCAGATACACAATATCACCATGTAGTGGGCTTACCAATTTAAGACTCCATACATGACAATAGCGTTTTAAAAATAACCTCCCAAAGAAGCTAATATAGCAGAAATATGGTTGAAGTGAAAAGTGAAACAGTATATCATGTCTAAGCCATATTTAAAGCGCTTGACTAGTTTGAGCATGGGTATCAACTAGGATAAATCCATGAACAAACCCAGGAGCTACCTGCATTCCAAAGCCATGATGGCATATGAGACGAAATGAAAAATTAAACTAACACATAAAGGGAGAAGTTACAAACTGTGAGACACCAAAGACCAGAATCTTCATTAAAGATGGAACTCCTCCTCACTGAAACCCAACGGGCTCTGTGCATTCATATAAAAGTTCGAAAAAAATGCATACAAAATTCTCTTATTGCCTAATTTTTTGAAAATCTGGAACCCTTCATAATCTGTTCTTGGGGAGTTTTATAGGAGAAAAACTAACAAAGGGAGTGGATGATGAACATTTAATTTATCTCATTAAGACAGGATGGCGGAAGCGTTCACGCCCATACTGCTTAATGAATATGTAGTGTTGTATGTACTCTGTAGCCTACTTCGGGAGTCCTAGTCAGGTCGAGATCGACCTCAGATGTCTTCTTTAAGTCCTCTCTGGCTATTTGGCCCTCTGCGCTAACCTACTGGAATAAATGAACTAGGTGGAAAATCTGCAAGGTCTCCATGCTTCATAACTGCTGACTGACAGGCGTAGAAACTTCTGTCAGTGTGTTCATCTGTTTAAGGGCTAGAGGAGGCATGGAGGCTTTAATTTGAAGATGTACTGCCCAGAGAAAAATGTCCCACAGATAATCAAACACAGACCTGGCTGTTGCGTGTGCTCTTCAGGTATTCATACTGCGTCTTTATCCTTTGAATACGGGATTAGGCTCTAAATATTCAATTAACAAGCCCAAATCCCTTGAATCTGTTTCTGTTGTTTCACTTGGCTACTGCTGTAATGATTATCTCTGTACACTGAATCACAGTGACTATGATTGTAGAGGCAAAGTGAATTTGCCACTTTGAACATCCTGCACAAATACAATAAACTCATTATAAAAATCCAAGGGAGGTGGTGGAGAAATGTTGTGGAGGCCTGGAAGGATGGTGGTGCGATAATGGAAACGGGAGAAAATCTCTGTGAGACGGTGAAGAACAAAGCAGATGAAGGCTTGGGCGAAAATGGAATAAACTCCAATGTGAAACTATAAAGTTTAAATGTTAGCGGAATGATGCGATGTTAAGGCATGACAAAGGTTTGATCCTTTGAATCGAAATACAGAGGGATGCAAGTAAAACATATAAAATGAGTTTGGATATGGTTGGACCCTGCGATGGCGGAGGGCGATTTAATATGAACCGTTGGATCTCAGGAGGAGATCAATGGTGGTGATTAAGCAATGAAGTTAGAGGAGGTTCTGATGAAGAAAAATGGATGGGAGCGCGTTGCAACGTGGGTAGTTGATCTCGGAACAAACGAACGGTTAGGATGGAATCATAAAATCACAATCGGGGGGAGATGGAGGGTGACACCTTAAGGAATTTTTTATTGCAATTGGAGCAGGTTACGATGTGATTAGCGCCCAACCGTTGGATCTGAAGCTAGATCAACGGCTCACACGTAATCGGAGGAGTGGATGGATAGGGGCGACGGAGCGACGAGCGATGAGATCCCGACCGTTGGATCACAAGAGATCAACGACTCAGATCAAATCGGGGAATCACAATCAGAGGAAATGAAAGGGCAGCATATAAAACATTTCTGATTGGCGATTAGCGATTTTGCGCTAGCCATCAGATCTGGAAATAGATCGACAACTCATGGTTAATCGAAGCGGTTAGTGAAGAGGGTTGGGTGTGGACTGATTATATATATTATCATATCACAACATTGAGGCTTGTGGCCCTTAAAAGGGGCGGCAACGCCGCCCAAAATTTAATCGCTGCTGTGGGGGGTCCAGAGCCCCCCCCTGGCGGGGGTTCGGGGGCAGCGCCCCCGAAGCTAAAAACAGATGTAAAATTGCCTTGTAAAAGTATAGTAATTTCTAGTCAATCTGGGCCGTTCATTAGGCAAATGATCTGACGGTAGAAGTTATGTTTAGATTAGGTTTTTTTTCCCTAGAAGGCAACCCCCTTGTATATATGAGGGCATTGTATTGCGGCTGTGTATTATGAGTGTATTCTCGGAGCGAGAAACAAAGAGGGAGACTGTGAGAGAGAACAGAGGATATTACAGCGGATCTGCTGTAGGTTTTGTCTCTTCATTTTTGTTGGATAATAGAAAGGAAGGACTGGCTGTTCGGGGTGGACGTAGCCCAAACTGGGTGAACAACGTATATCTGTGTCTCTTTGGTTTTATGTGTTTTGTGTGCTTGTATTTTTCCGCATATTTAATGTGTTGCATTGATCCATAATATATAATTTTCTAACAACTGGTATCAGAGCCGAAGGTATATTTGGTTGATAAACTTGCAGGAAAGAAGGGTTCCTGGTTCGAGTGGGAGCAATGGCGGACGATGGTAAGTTTAGGGTCGAGAAATTTAACGGCCAAAACTTCCCGCTGTGGAAGATGTAGATGGAAGATTATCTGTATCAGAAAGATCTATACCTACCATTGAGCGGAAAAACAAAGAAGTTGGCGGCCATGACAGACGCGGAATGGAACATTCTCGATAGAAAGGCACTCGGAAAAGTACGGTTGTGTCTTGCGGTGTCAGTTGCCTTCAATATTTCGAAGGAAACAACAACAGAGGGTTTGATGCAGATGTTGGCGAAACTATATGAAAAAACCTCGGCCTCAAACAAGGTATTTCTTATGAAACGACTATTTAATATGAAGATGTCGGAAGGTGGATCTGTTGCAGACCATTTAAATGAATTTAATACAGTTACCAGTCAGTTAAGTTCTGTAGGGGTAAACTTTGATGATGAAGTTAGAGCTCTGTTATTCTTGTGATCATTGCCAGAGAGTTGGAATGGTTTAGTAATGGCCATTAGTAACTCTGTCTCTGGATCTAGTACTTTAAAGTTTGATGATGTTGTTGGTGCTATCCTTAGCGAGGAAATGCGACGGAAAATCTCTGGTGAGACATCAGGTAATGCTTTGAGTGCAGATTCTAGGGGAAGAAGAATGGAAAGAGGAAAGAGCTCGGGATATCGTAGTAAATCAAGGAAAGGCAGATCCAAGTCCAGATCGGGGATAGTGTGCTGGAATTGCGGAAAGAAAGGACACCTAAAGAAAGACTGTAGATCTCGGAAGGGAAAAGAAGGAGACACACAGCAAGAAAACAATCATGAAGTAAATGTGACAGGTGATGTGTTACAAGATGCTTTGATTCTTTCTTTCGAAAATGTTACTGATTCTTGGGTTGTAGATTCAGGGGCTTCATTCCATGCCACACCTGATAAGAAATATGTTCATGACTATGTTCAAGGAGATTTTGGACAAGTTCGTTTGGGTGATGATAAACCCTGTAAAATTGTTGGAATGGGTAAAGTTCTTGTAAAACAACAGAATGGAAACCAATGGCTAATAAAGGAGGTAAGGCATGTTCCAGATCTGAAGAAAAATCTGATTTCAACAGGGCAGTTAGGCAGTGAAGGTTGTGTGACAACTTTCACAGATAAAACTTGGAAAGTCACCAAAGGAGCGCTGGTAATAGAAAAAGGTGAAAAGGTTGGTACATTGTATTTATGCAATGGTATTTCTAACTCTGTTAATGCTTTAACTTCCAAAGGAGCAGATGCAGCATTATGGCATCATAGGCTCAGACACATGAGTGAGAAGGGGATGAATATTCTTCACTCAAGAAATTTGTTTCCAGGTTTGAAGAATGTTGATTTGGATTTCTGTGAAAATTGCATTTATGGAAAACAAAAGAGAGTCAGATTTCTCAGAGTTGGGAAAGAAAAGAAGAGTGAAAAATTGGAGCTTGTGCATACATATGTATGGGGACCTGCTCAGGTATCATCTCTCGGTGGCTCTCATTATTATGTTACTTTTATTGATGATGCAACTAGAAAAACATGGATTTATTGTATTCAGAATAAATCTGATGTATTTGATACTTTCAAGAAAGGGAAAGCTTTGGTTGAGATTGAGACAGGAAAGAAGTTGAAGTGTCTCAGATCAGACAATGGAGGTGAGTATTGCAGCAAAGAGTTTGATAGGTACTGTTCAAAGCATGGAATTCGTAGAGAGAAGACAGTTCCAAGAACACCACAAGAAAATGGTGTGTCAGAAAGGATGAACAGAACAATCATGGAGCGTGCAAGGTGCATGAGATTGCATGCGAGATTGCCTTTACAATTTTGGGCAGATGTTGTAGATACTTTTGTTTATCTAATAAATAGAGGGCCTTCAAGTTCCTTGGATGGTGGTATTCCAGAGGAAGCATGGACAGGTAAAAAGGTAAACTACTCTTTTTTAAAGCCTTTTGGTTGTGAGGCCTTTGTCCATATTAATAAAGAAAACAAAACAAATCTTGAGGAAAAATCAAAGAAATGTACCTTTATTGGATATGGTGTTAATGATTTTGGTTATCGCTTATATGATTATGAAAATCACAAAATCATTAGGAGCAGAGATGTAATATTCAATGAAAATGTATTGTATAAGAATCAGTTGTAGGAAAAGAAACAGGAAAAAAAAAACAAAGAATCCATAGTTCTTGATGAGATCACAGAAAAGGTAAAGGTGCCTGAAAATAATAATAATCAAGAGCCACAACAACAACAACCACCACAACAACAATAGGCACCTCAAACACCTGAAAGTGGTGTTAGAAGATCTACAAGGACAAGTAGACCCCCTGAAGGATACTCTTCTTCATTATATTATTTATTGTTGATTGATTCTGGTGAACCTGAATGTTATGAAGAAGCAATGCAGGTTGAAAGCAGGAAGAAGTGGGAGCTAGCCATGGAAGAAGAGATGGACTTCTTAATGCATAACCAGACTTGGGACTTAGTCAGGTTGCCTGCAGGTAAAACTACATTGCAAAATAAATGGGTTTACAGGCTGAAGGAAGAAGATGGAGGAAAACAGAGGTACAAAGCTAGACTTGTGGTGAAGGGATTTGCACAGAAGAAAGGTATTGATTTTGATGAAATATTTTCTCCCGTTGTTAAAATGAATCCAATCAGAACTGTTTTAAGTCTTGTAGCAGCGGAAGATTTACATCTTGAACAATTAGATGTAAAGACAACATTTCTCCATGGAGATTTGGAGGAAGAGATATACATGCAGCAACCAGAAGGATATGAGGTAAAAGGGAAAGAAAAATTGGTGTGCAAGTTAAAGAAGAGCTTGTATGGTTTAAAACAGGCTCCAAGGCAGTGGTATCTAAAATTTGACAAGTTCATGTCTAAAAAAGGTTATACTAGATGTCACTCTGATCATTGTGTTTATCTAAAAAGGCAAAATGATGGCAGCTATATTATATTGTTATTGTATGTAGATGACATGCTTGTTGCAGGATCTAACATGCAGGAAATAAATGTGCTCAAAAGAAAATTTGCAAATTCATTTGCAATGAAGGATTTGGGAGCTGCAAAACAAATCCTTGGTATGAGGATAACTAGAGACAGGAAAAATCGCAAATTAACACTCTCTCAGAATGAGTACATAGAAAAGGTGTTGAAAAGATTTAATATGCAGAATGCAAAACCAGTTAGTACACCTTTTGCTAGCCATTTCAAACTTAGTAAGGAGATGTGCCCAAAGACCCAAGAAGACATGGATTATATGTCTAAAGTTCCATATGCATCTGCAGTTGGAAGCTTAATGTATGCAATGGTCTACACAAGGCCTGATATTGCACATGCAGTGGGAGTTGTAAGCAGGTACATGAATAATCCAGGAAAAGAACATTGGATGGCAGTAAAATGGATTCTAAGATATTTGAGAGGTACCACAAATCAAGCATTATGCTTTGGTGGTTCAAACATTGCTCTACAGGGATATGTTGATGCAGATATGGCAGGTGACAGAGATAACAGGAGGAGCACTACAGGATATGTATTTACCGTAGGTGGAACAACTGTCAGTTGGGTTTCAAAAATCCAAAGTGTTGTTGCACTTTCAACAACAGAAGCAGAGTATGTTGCTGCTACAGAGGCTAGTAAAGAAATGATTTGGTTACAAAGGTTTATGGATGAATTGGGTCAGAAGCATGATATGGGCACACTATACAGTGATAGCCAAAGTGCTATTCATCTTGCAAAGAACTCAGCATTTCATTCCAGGACTAAACACATACATCTCAAGTACCATTTCATACGGTCAATATTGGAAGATGGAGAGTTGAAGCTGGAAAAGATACACACTAGCCAGAATCCTGCAGATATGCTAACAAAAGTTGTAACCAGGGAGAAACTGAGAACATGCTCAGTTTCAATTGGTCTTCAAGGATGACGATGAAGATGAGGAATAGACAGGTCCAAAGAGGAGTCATTTTCCAGCAAATGAAGCAGTGGTGGAGTTGCTACAATCAGTCTCCAAGTGGGAGATTGTTGGGTGTGGAGCCTGATTATCTTGTTTACTTTGTATCACAGCATTGGACCCCTGTACCTTAAAAGGGGTGGCAACGCCGCCCGAAATTAATTGCTGCTGTGGGGGGTCCAGGGGGTGTGGCAGCGCTTTTCGGAGCCCCCCCCCCCCTGGCAGGGGTTTTCGGGGGCAGCGCCCCCGAAGCTAAAAACAGATGTAAAATTGCCTTGTAAAAGTATAGTAATTTCTAGTCAATCTGGGCCGTTCATTAGGCAAATGATCTGACGGTAGAAGTTATGTTTAGATTAGGTTTTTTTGCCCTAGAAGGCAACCCCCTTGTATATATGGGGGCATTGTATTACGGCTGCGTATTATGTGTGTATTCTCGGAGCGAGAAACAGAGAGGGAGACTGTGAGAGAGAACAGAGGATATTACAGCGGATCTGCTGTAGGTTTTGTCTCTTCATTTTTGCTGGATAATAAAAAGGAAGGACTGGCTGTTCGGGGTGGACGTAGCCCAAACTAGGTGAACCACATATATCTGTGTCTCTTTGGTTTTATGTGTTTTGTGTGCTTGTATTTTCCGTATATTTTATGTGTTGCATTGCTCCATAATATATAATTTTCTAACATGGTGACGGGCACGTTGCGAAACAAGCGTTGGCCGTTAGATCTTTTCGGATCAACGGCTGAGATTACAGTGTAGGTCTAATAGACCAAACTCAATCGCATCGGAACTTTTTCAAATAACAACGGACTGTGCTTGCATTGTAAGTTGCGATCGCAATTAGTGCCCGGAGCTTATGCACTTGGTTCTAGGCGCGGGTCACGTGGTGGGGAAGTGGTTAAGAGGCTGGCCGAAAGGGGCTAGGCCTGATATATGAAGGAAAGTGGGTTTTTTGGCCTCTTTTTAATGTATGTGAAGGCCGAAAGGTAACGGTAGAGAGGAAAGGGATTTTAGAATAACAAAGGGTATTTGTAAGGTTTAAAAGGGGATTTGGGTGATTTTAAGGGGTTGATGAGGAATTAAGGAAGGGGAAAAATGGTTTTGAAATAGAGGATTAATGGGGAATAAAACAAAGGAAATGGAGGCCTCTTGGGCATTTTTCTTCACAGAAACAGAAAGGCTTTTAACTGAAAACAGCAGTGGGGATTCATCAAAGGACAAAGGGCATAAAGGGACTTCAAGGATGATGTGTCTTCAGCAGGAATGCATTCCTTGAAAGCTCAGAGACAGTTTGACCCCCTGTTTTCTTGTCAAAAAATTACTAGGGGGCTAACATGATCAACATACTGTGTGTAATCAGTTAACTCAAATTAATTGAGTAAAATCAGTTTAACTAGTTCTAACTGAGTGATGAGCTAGCGAGAGGTCAAGTGAATAAAATTAGATTTAATTCACAATTAGTGATCTATCAAGTAACTGATGATTTTCTATTATTAGCTACATGCATGTCAAATCTGATGAAGACCTAGTTGAGACAAAGGTTAAAGCGAAGATAACTATTAGTTGTATTATTAGCGAACTGCCCAAGTGTAGTTATAAAGCAACATGATGCCCATGATGTATTGTGTAGTCAAGGAAGGTTGGAATTCCTATTTAATAGGGATTTATTTGCCTAGGATTGCATGAGCAAGGCAGACTGAAGGTGGGCAGGAAATTGGCTATGTGTTTGTCCAATTTTGCCTAGATCAGTCCGAGACGATTGGTAGAGTGTATGTCACAAGCATGCATTGTATTGTTTCATGATTCCTTGGCTTACTATACAATAGAGATAGAGGGGTTTGTAGCATTTGCTTTCCCCACGAAAATCGTGTGTTGTGTGATTGATTTACTTCTTTCTCTCACTTTCATGTGATTGAGCGATCATGATTTATATTCCACAAATATTGTAGAAGGATTCAATATCTTCTTTTAGTACATTGCATGATTTGATTGAATCCATTGGTGTAATTTATATATGGTATCAGAGCACCAGGAATCACAATAGTGGAAAATAAATTGAGTTTGTTTTGAAAAATATTCAAATTTGGAGATACATTCTTTGGAGCTAACAACTGACCAAGATGTCCTTCATGGGCTTGAGACTTGAATATGCATTCGAGGGAAATTCGAGCTATATTGCATGGAAGGACGGGATGGACGCAGTATTTGAGGATAATAGGTTGAAGGAGTTCATTGACACTGATATTCCTGAACCCAATTAGGAAAATGTTGCGCAACATGAAGCATGGAGGAAGAATGTTGCAAATGTGAGGAGGATCTTATTAGAGGGAGTTCAAGATCATATTGTCTCGAGTCTCCATAGCAAGGAAAATCCATATGTTATGTGGAAGGCCTTGACAGATCTGTTAAAAGCAGCAGTGACCACAAAAAATTGGCACTCAAGGACAACCTTAGGAAAATCAAAATGGAGAAGGGTGATACAATCCATAAATACTTGACCAAGTTCACTCAATGTCGAGATGAGCTTGGAAGTGTTGGGATTATTGTAGTTGATGATGACTTGATGAGCCTAGAACTTATAATCCTTCCAAGAGCTAGAATAGTTACCAGGACTCTGTGAATGGGAGGGAGAACTTACCAGTCTAGGAGTGTTTTTGGTCCTATTTGGAACAAGAAGAGTTTCGGTGGAATACCACGGATGGATCCTCATCCAAGGCTAATGATAAGGAAAATTGTCCCTTGGCTGGTAAGGAAAATTAGGGGAAAGGAAATAATTCATATTCCAAATCCGACACCGGCAAAGAAGGCAAGAAGCGAGACATATCAAAGTTGAAATGTTTCAACTGTCATGATCGTGGACACTATGCCACAAATTTTCCACAAAAGAAGAAGAAGAACAAGAAGGCTTCGGGAGCTGCAGTGGGTGAATATTTGGCCTCACAACTTGAGTTGGAATTCTCTCTCATCGCATGCATGGTGTCAAATGTGATGGGATCTATGTGGTACTTGGATAGTGGAGCATCTTTCCACATGACTGGAAACAAATAACTCTTTAGTAGCTTAGAGGAGAAGGATCTTCAGATGCACATCGAGATTGGTGATGACGAGAGGTATAGCGCTACCAGGATTGGTACAGTTACTTTCCAAAGATAGTTAGGTAAACCTTTCATATTAAAATATGTCATGCATGTACTAGTTTTGAAAAAGAACTTAGTTTCAGTTGCTATGTTGGGGTATCTTGGATATGATGTGGTTTTTAGTGAAGGAAAGGTGTTCCTTCGTCACAAAGCCATAGGACAGGTAAAGAAGATTGGGGTTCATGTGAAGAACCTCTACAAAATTGATGTAGATGGTTGCACATGATTGAGCAGTAAAGAAGATGAGGTGGTGAGTCAGTATACTGGTGAGTTATGGCACATGAGGTTGGGTCATCTACACCACAGTGCTTTGAGGATCATGCAATAGATTTCTACAGGTCTTCCTAAGGGTACACTTGCGCAGATAGACACATGCAAGGGATAAACCATGGGAAAGTATACAAAGGCCACCTTTCATGAGAAGGAGAACCGAGCAGCACCAATCCTTGAGAGAGTTCACTCAGACATGTGTGGAGCATTATCAACAACTTCCACAACAAAGCACATGTATTATGTGATTTTTGTTGATGATTTTTCTATAATTTGTTGGATCTTCTTTCTGCAAAAGAGAGATCAGACGTTCTCTAAGTTTTGTGAGTTCAAAGCACCGGTAGATAAAGATACATGGAAGAAGGTGAAGGGTCTAAGGAGCGAAAGTGGTGGTGAGTATATCTCTAATGAATTCAAGAACTTTTTCACCAAAGAAGAAATTCGGAGAGAATTTATTGCACCTCATAACCCAAAACAAAATGGGATTGCATAAAGAAAGAACAAAAAAATTGTGGGAGTAGCACGAGCTATGTTACATGATCAGGGCCTATCGCTGCATCTGTGGGTAGAGCCATGCAACACAATGGTATTTGTGCAGAATCGTAGTCCTCATCAGATACTTGGCATGAATAAACTAGAGGAGGATTTTTTAGGTAAGAAACATGATGTTTCATATTTTAAATTTTTTTCTCATTTGTCTATTTCCATGTGACCAAAGATGCCAGGAAGAAGCTAGTACCAAGTGCTAGAGGTTTGATATTTGTCTGCACACTACTACTCCCCGTTGAGTCCCAAACTGGCATCTTTCCTATACACCTTTCTAGAATTTTTCCATTTATCTGAACCTCCTAAGTCATCAACATCATTGCATATTAATCATAAAAGAGAATTTAAAGTGGTTTTTAACTATGTTTTGTGTCTGCTGTTTGAATTAGATTTTTGCTCATTTAGCTACGGAATCTTGTCACTTTCCGCAGCTGCGTCAACTTTTCGCAGCCATTTTCTTAAAGTCTATATTGCAGGTGTCTTCAGGCAAATCAAGCCACATGGGCAAGTTGGAAATGATATGGACATGGACCGAGTCCTACTGGCTCAGTCGAATTCACCAAAGAAGGTCGTGGTCAAAGGTAGTCACGCGGTGGTCAACCTAAGAGTCCTACGGTGACAGAACTCCATTTTTCACCACGTGAAGACTTGCGTGGCCGTTCCTAAATCTCAGGGGACATATCAACACCTGTGGACTGCTCCATAAGCCGAATCCAACAGCCACCCTCCATAGATTTAATCTTCACGGCAGCCATAATGCTAAATTTCTGGACGTGGTTGTTCACGTGTCTTTTATCAGCGTATATTGTAGGAAATTAGTTATGTCATCCTCTGTTATAAATAATGTGTTCTCATACGGATAGTAGCTAGCGGTTGTAACGTAATTTTGTTGAAAAGAAAGCCACTGTGCCGTGACATTATTTCCTTGTTATGACTGCATTTTAAATACATGAGAAGACTCTGTTCATAAGTATAATTCGTGGTTGATAGCTGTTGCCCGAGGATTGTGCAGAGGGCCCCTGCACACGCCGAGGTTTTGTTTATTGTTGTATAGTTTCATGCTTTATTTCCTTACGTTCATTATGCCATAGTTATTCACGTGTATATATTACATCTCTTATGGTATTAACGTTTTATTTTTGTCCATAATTTTTCATGCTTTATACTGCTGTTAACTGATCAGTGTCTTTGTTCTAGATTATAGTAGGCAGCCCGGGCATTTGCACATAGTTTTACAATGAATAATGACATGGAATCAGTCTTGTCCTTCTGCTGATTTATTTTTCTTAGCTTTTAATTCCAGCACTGTTTTATTTATTTCAGTTTTGTACATTTTCTTTATTAGTTAGATTAGATATTAAATTACTCATGTCATTATCAATTACCTCCGAAAACCATAGCGAGACTAATGGTGAGGGATTGAAGTATGAGTGTGTAGTTTGATATTAGTTTATTTTTCTGCAAGTTAGATATTAAATTGCTCATGTCATTATCAGTTACCTCCGAAAACCATAGCGAGACTAATGGTGAGGGATTGAAGTATCAGTGTGTAGTTTGATATTAGTTTATTTTTTAAATCCTCCCCAAATTTTATGGATTGCGAAGTGAGGATCCTAAAACATTTTTGTTTGAGTTTGAAGTCGTATGCCGAACCTATGACTATATGGAAGACTCTCAAAAACTCAAACTGTTTCCTTCAACATTGAAGGGAGCCGCTTTGAAATGGTTCATGGGATTAGTCACCCAATCTATTAGGACTTGGAATGATATGAAACAAACATTTTTGGATAGATACTTGGACTATTTCATGCCCACCAATCACAAGGATGAGGTATTCAAAATGGTGCAAAAAGAAGATGAAAATTTGGAGGATTTACTTGAAAGATTTCAATACAACTTAAAAAGAGCAAAAATGAGAAACTTAGATGATGAAACTTTGAAAGCCCTTATATTAAAATCCATCAGAGATGAATGGATAGATATTTTAAACATGACGGGGAAAGGAGATATTTCTCAACTTCCACTTCGTGACATAACAGAACTATGTGTCCATCTCTCAAGGGGAAAATCTAAAACGGGAAAAGGGCCTAGAGATCCTTCTCTTATCAGGGCAAACAAATATGCAACTGGATCAGTAAGTAGGGCAGAGATTGGCAATATGCTTGATGAATTCAAAACTGATATCTTAGGGAGCCTTAGTGAACAACTAGACACCCTTAAAATTCAAAACAAGCAGAAAGCAGAAACTGATGCTCTAGCCATCTTTTGTCCGAAATGTAGGAAGAAACATGCTTTAAGGGAATGTCCCTTGGGTGCAAAAGTTGTAGAAACATGTATGATTTGCTCAGAGAATCATGAGACCAAGGATTGTCCATCAATTCCTGGACTCAAAGCTGTCTTTCAAGAAGATCCAAATTCAGTAGAGTCTCTCTGTTTTGTTGCAATAAGACCTTGGCAAGGGCAACAAAATCAAGGGTTTAAAAACCCTATGAATTTTCAATCCCCACCAAATTGGAATCCTTGGCAACAACCTTGGCCCCAACCTCAAAATTCATATCAGTCATGGGTACAAGGTATGCAAAATCCTTATGGGAGATTTGCTCAATTTTATCAATATCCTCCATCTTTTCAAAGTCAACAAGCTCCACAACTTCCAAACCCAAATCCACAACTTTCATTGCCATTTCCACAACAACAACCTTCTCAACAAAATCCAAATCCTCAACTCATGCTCCCATACCAACAAAAGACAAATCAACTTCCAGCTCAGCCATTGCCAAATCCTAAAAATAAAAATCCTCAGAATACTTACATGATAGAAGGACAAAAATTTCCTACCTATATGATTGTTCCTCTCAATGATGTACAACTCAGGTCTGGTAGAGTTTTAGAAAAACCTTCTATAGATGTCCAAGAGCAAGATACCTCTAAGGAGGACTCTCTTAAAGTCAATAAGGGTTCCGAGGAAGCATCTCTTCAAAACTCAAACATTCAAAAAGAGAAAGAAAATTTATCCCCCACAACTCCTATAGTTGAGCAACCTGCATCTTCATCCACACCTCCTTTCCCTGAAAGATTACAAATTGATAAAGGGGTGGAAAAACAAATCTTGTTGCCTAACTATGATTTTCTAGATGAATTAAAGAATGTTTGTATCAATATTCCCTTGATACAAGCCATTAGAGAGATTCCTATTCTAGCAAAAACAATAAAGGAGTTGAGTCTCAAAAGACCAGGAAGGAAACTAAGAGATACAAGAAGAATCCACCTGGTAGGAAAAATTGCAGATATCATGATGGGAAAAATTACCATGCAGAAGTATGTAGATCCAGGAAGTCCAATTGTCAAGACACATATAAATGGGATAGAAATTCCAAAAACATTGATTGACTTAGGGGCTGCTATCAACATTATGAGTAGACAAACTATGGACCAGCTAAAACTTCCTAACCTTCTTTTTACACCTACTTTACTGCAACTTGCAGATCGATCAATTATTAAACCAGATGGTGTATTAGAAGATATTTCGGTCTCCTTAGATTCTTGGGAATATCCAGTAGATTTTATGATTTTGACTCCCAAGAGTAATCTAGGAGGGCACCCACTTATCTTAGGAAGACCTTGGCTAGCCACAGCTGATGCTTTCATTAGTTGTAGATCTGGGGATATGTACATGTCTAATGGTAATTCGACAAAGAAATTCAATTTGTATCCTCCAGCAAAAGCAATCACAGAAGTAGGAGACAATGAATGGGTCGATGATGAGGACACTATACAACTTGTCTTTACCATTTCTGAAATCAGTGAGGATAGTCAAATTCTGAACACATTAGAAAATTTTGAGACATCTTCAGAATATGACCCCACACAATTTTAGTTGGAATCTGACATAGAATATTTATCATCAAGACAAATGTCTCTTTACTCTATGGAAGAGTTCGGTAGTTCTACCATTGAGATTTTTCCAGGAAAAACATTGAATATCAACAAAAATTTGGAAAAGTCACAACAAGAAGAACTAACCAAAATCTTGCAAAAACATTCTACTGCATTTGCATGGGTGTATAATGATATGAAAGGTAATGATCCTAAGACTTGCATCCATCATATCTATATTGAGAAAAATAGTAGACCAATCAGACAACCTCAAAGAAGGATGAATCCAAACCTTAGGGAGATAGTGAAAGAAGAGCTCCAAAAACTACTCAATGTAAACTTCATTTATCCAATTTCAGATAGCTGATGGGTTTCTCCTTTGGTTATAGTACCTAAAAAGAATGGTAAATGGAGGGTATGCATTGATTACAGGGAATTGAACAAAGCAACTTTGAAGGATCACTTTCCTTTGCCTTTTATCGATCAGGTATTAGACACATTAGCAGGTAAAAAGTACTTTTCATTTTTGGATGGTTTAGTGGCTATAATCAAATTCAGGTAGCACCTGAAGATCAAGATAAGACCACATTTACTTGTCCATGGGGAACTTTTGCCTACCGAGTACTTCCTTTTGGGTTATGTAATGCACCTGCAACATTCCAAAGAGCGGTACTAGGAATTTTTTCTGATCTAATCCATGATTGTGTAGAGGTTTATATGGATGATTTTACAGTTTATGGTAATTCATTTGAAGAGGCATTAGAAAATTTGGAAAAAGTTCTCATAAGATGTAAAGAAACAAACCTTTCATTAATCCATGAAAAATGCTTTATGATGTTTACTGAAGGGATTGTTTTAGGACATCATATTTCAGGAGATGGAATTAAGGTTGATAGATCAAAAGTTGAAGTCATCTCCAAGATGCCTATTCCAAATTGTCAAAGAGATGTTAGAAGTTTTCTAGGATTTACTGGTTACTATAGAAGATTTATAGAAAACTTCACTAAAATAGCATCTCCACTCTTTAAATTGCTTACAAAAGACTGTGAATTTAAATGGGATCCTGATTGTCAATCAACCTTTGAAACTTTGAAAACAAGAATATCTGAAGCACCTATCTTGAGAGGACAAAATTGGAAACTCCCTTTCCATATTTCTACGGATGCTTCAGATACAGCTCTAGGAGCTGTGTTGGGTCAAAAAGAATTAGTTCCTTATGCCATTTATTATACCAGTAAAAATTTGACTCCCACAGAGTTGAACTATACTGTGACTGAAAAAGAGTTTTTAGCTGTTGTTCATGCAATTAATAAGTTTAGACATTATATAACGGGCTATGAAACTTTTATTCATACTGACCATTCTGCAATTAGATATTTAATGAACAAACCTGTTACTAATGGCAGAGTGACAAGATGGCTTTTACTTTTGCAAGAATTCAATATTACTGTGTTGGATAGACCAGGAAAACAAAATACAGTAGCTGATTTCTTGTCTAGGATTCAAAATACTAAAGAAGATTCTCCTGTAGAGGATAAGTTTCCTGATGAATACTTGTTTGTAGTAACTACTAAGACTCCTTGGTATGCAGATATTGCTAACTATTTGGTTACAGGGAAACTGCCTCCACATTTATTTCCAAGTGAAAAAAGAAAGATTATTCAGGAGAGTTCAAAATATTCATGGATTTCTAATGAATTGTTTAAAATAGGGCTAGATCTTGTGATCAGAAGATGTGTCAGGGAAGATGAAATGCCTAATATCCTCAAGGCATGTCATGATGAACCATGCGACGGACACTTTGCTGACAAAAGGACAGCCTATAAAATTCTCTCTTTAGGATATTATTGGCCTTCCTCTTCAAAGATGCAAAACAATATGTCAAAAGGTGTGACAGCTGCCAAAGAGTAGGGAAACCTACCCTTTCAAATGAAATGCCATTGCAACCACAGGTACTCATCGAACCCTTTGAAAAATTGGCTTTAGATTTCATTGGACCTATTAATCCACCATCTAAGCAAAAGAAGTATATATTGGTTTGTACTGATTATGTTACTAAATGGGTGGAAGCCAAAGAATTAGTGTCTGCTACTGAAAATTCAGTTGTTAATTTTCTTTATGAGGATATTTTTACTCGCTTTGGTGTTCCAAGAGAAATTGTGACAGATCAGGGAAGCCAATTCACATCCAACTTGGTGGAGAAGTTGATGGAAGAATAAAAAATCAAGCACAAAAGATCTACTCCTTACCATCCGCAAGAAAATGGTCAAGTGGAGTCTACAAACAAAGTTCTTGAAAGTATCATCACCAAAACTGTGCATCTACACAGAAGAGATTGGGCGGAAAGGCTTCCTGAAGCCTTGTGGGCCTACAGAACTACATGGAGAAATACAACAGGACATTCTCCCTATGAACTTGTTTATGGGAAAGAAGTCCTGCTCCCCATTGAGTTCCAAGTCAAGACCTTCAAGATAGCAGTGCAGTTGGGGATGGATTTATCAGAAGCTCAAAAGCATAGAATGGAGCAGTTGAATGAGCTAGATGAGATCAGACAAGAGGCAATTCTAAGAACTAATCTAGTTCAATATCAAAGAGCTAAATGGCATGACAAATACATCAAAGAGAAGAAGTTTCAAGAAGGAGATTGGGCATTGCTATTTGATTCAAAGTTTAAAGATTTTAAAGGAAAATTTCAGACTCATTGGCTTGGGCCATATGAGATTGACAAGATCTTTAGCAATGGAGCGGTTAGAATCAAGACCATTGATGAATCTCAAACTCCTCTAATTGTGAATGGCCACAGATTAAAGATCTATCATAAGCCACTCTCAAAAGAGGAATTTGTCAAAATGTTTCAAGATAATTCTGCAATAAGGCTGGTGAAGAAGAATCCTTCTTCTCCACCAGCCTAGCCTTTGTTCTTTTCAGTTTCAAAGTTTAAAAAAAAAAAAAAGAGAGAGAAAAGAAAAAAAAAAGAAAAAGAAAGAAAGATAGTATAAGCCTGAAAACCAATCACTGATTGGCAGTCTTATACAGAAAATGTAGGGTGAAAATCAGGAACACCTGACACCCTATATTTTCCAAAAAATTCTCTCTCTCTCTCATTTCACAAGTTTTATGACAACCCACTCCATTTCATTCCACTTCATTCCACTCCACTTCATTTCATTTCACTTCATTTCATCTATTTCATTTCATTTCACCAATAAAAATTTTCTTTCATGACCATTTTCATTCAGTCAATTATCATCTATCTATTTCTGTTCACCCAAATAATTGCTGTGTCAGTTTCCGCAGCTGACACCAGTTTCCGCAGCCAGAAGCAGTTTCTGCAACTACCACTCTATTTTTCAAAAATTTACAGTCAGATGTTAGTTCAAACAATCATGAAATCAAATGCAGGTATGAGGACATATTATGAAGACATGAGGCATTCAAAAGCATCAATGAGGAGCAACTGATTGAAGACTAATGAAAAAATGGCAAGAATTCCAAGGTATGAGTAGAAATTTATTTCAAATGGCATTCAAGCACATTTTTACATAGTTATAAACCATAGCTCTATTATATGCAATGATTGCGTTGATAATTCCGTAACCGTTCCACGATCTCTATACGATTCCCCCACAATCCTTGCATTCATTTTTAAACGGCCTCATAATCAAGCCTCCGCTCTTCACTAGTGTTCGGCTATACGTTGATACTCCACCTGTAATTATGGAACGTATTTGATTTGACTACGGCTTCTCTCAGCCGCATAAAATCCGTAGCCGTTGCATAAACGTGCTTGCATCTACTCTGCAGCCACCCAATTTTAAATATTGCCGGATGCACTTTACTCTCCCTACTGTTTTATTAACCTCACGGCTGCATTTCCACTGTGCTCACATAAGCCTTCACCCCATTTTGTTCTCTATTCCGCTTCATTCCATGTACCTGTTCTCTGATGTCCACTTACAGTCACTGGTCTCCTTCATAAACCCTGTTCATTTCCGCTAATTCAGCCGTCTTACCTCCGCTAAACCCTCCTCACGCAGACGCGTTTTAAAGAACAGAAGGAAGGATGGGTCAGTTGTTGAGGACAGATTCAGAGGGACCCAAATTTATGGAAGGATACCCGCAAGTCAAAGACATATTGAAAAAGGCAAAATGGCTTCGGTTTATTCAAAAGTTTAAAGGCTACAATAAGGAGGTAACAAAAACTTTTGCGAGGTCTTTCAACGGTCTGGAGGTAGAAATTGGGGACCTCAAATTTACAGTGACTGAGGCATCCATAGCAGCAGCTACAGAACTCCCTCAAGAAGGTGAACGTTGGTTCAAGAACAAGAGCATTGGCGAGGAAGCCTGGAGAGTGATTCTACGTAACCCAGGTATGGATGTCACCATTTTTAAAAAAGGAATTCCTATCCATGCTTTAAAAGAAGAGTGGGCCAGTTTACTGTTGGTTATTCAAAAGTTTATCACCTGTGAGGGCCGTTTTGGATCAATGTACATGTATCATACCCGACTGTTGATGAATTTCTTAGACAACCAGACCCTCAATCTGCCATACTTTTTACTAAACAGTTTGAAAAATATGTCTGTAACCGTCCAAAAGCATCTGGGGGACGTAGAACCACATTTGTATCACCATGGTCTCGTGAAAATCTTGATAGAAAAACAATTAAAAGAGAAAAAGGACACCTGGGAGCAGTTTTTAATTAGAAATTTCTTTGAAGAACCCCAAGAAACCCCTGAAGGCAGTACATCAAAAAGAAGTAGAAGAAAGAAAACAGATGATAAAACTCAAAGCACTCCTACTAACACAGTTGAAAGAACTAGTAGAGAAGAAAGACTGTCTAAAAGGAGGAAGGAAAAGACTGAGGATAAAAAGCCAAAAAAATAAAAAGAGAAAAGAAGCATTGAGGCTGTGCATCAAACCCCTTCCTCAGAAGAAGACCATCAAGTATTATCTGAGGGACTAGTTCACCTTCAGGAACAGTCATCTATGGCCAAAAAGAAAGGAAAAGAAAAACAGAAGGAAAAAGACAGTAGTCCACATCATGCAAGAAGAAGTAGCAGGCTTAAATAAAAGTGGAGAAAAGGACAAAAAAAAGGACCCCATTTTATTGATTTAGGAGAAGAAACACCTGAACAAACTCCAGCTGGCCATAGTCCATCTCATTCTCAGCCAAACGTTGAAACTAGTCCTCAAGATATTGACATGAGTCCTTTTCGGCCAGATTTTGAAGTCAATTCTCCTCCACAACATTTCGAGGACAACCCAAGGAAAACGACACCCGAGATAGATCCAAAACAGCAAGAGGTGTATGATTACATAGAATCCTTAGAAAGAACAGCCATGGGTCCCAGCACTTCATCCACTCAGCCTCACACAACACAAAAAGCTCTAGTCCAATTGTTGAAACAAGAAGCATTTGAGTTGGAAGTTTTAAATAGACATATTAAAAATGAAAATGAAGCATTAACGGAGCAAAACAGATTGGAAAAGATCATTCATGACAACACCATGCTACATCTAGGACTGTGGCACAAAAAGAATAGGAAATTGAAGAAGAAATTCCAGAAGATAAGTAGAGCACTGATTAATCTCAAATTCAGATGCTTGATGAAGAAGCCCAAGATGTTAGCAGTACCAAGGAAGAGGAGAAGAGGACTGGATGTACTGGCAGAGGTATCAGAGCATATGGATTGAAGGAGGATGATCAAAATTTTGGTTGCATGGGGACATGCAACACCTTCACAGTGGGGGTATGTTGAGTCCCAAACTTGCATCTTTCCTATACACCTTTCTAGACTTTTCCCATTTACCTGGACCTCCTAAGTCATCAACATCATTGCATATTAATCATAAAAGAGCATTTAAAGTGGTTTTTAACTATTTTTTGTGTCTGCTGTTTGAATTAGATTTTTTCTCATTGAGCTGCGGAATCTTGTCACTTTCTGCAGCTGCTTCAACTTTCCGCAACCATTTTGTTAAAGTCTATATTGCAGGTGTCTTCAGGCAAATCAAGCCACATGGGCAAGTTGGAAATGACATGGACATGGACCGAGTCCTACTGGCTCAGTCGAATTCACCAAAGAAGGTCGTGGTCAAAGGTAGTCAAGCGGTGGTCAACCTAAGAGTCCTACGGTGACAGAACTCTATTTTTCACCACGTGAAGACTTGCGTGGCCGTTCCTAAATCTCAGGGGACATATCAACACCTGTGAACTGCTCCATAAGCCGAATTCAACGACCACCCTCCATAGATTTAATCTTCACGGCAGCCATAATGCTAGATTTCTGGACGTGGTTGTTCACGTGTCTTTCATCAGCGTAGATTGAAGGAAATTAGTTATGTCATCCTCTGTTATAAATAATGCGTTCTCATACGCATAGTAGTTAGCTGCTGTAATGTAATTTTGTTGAAAAGAAAGCCACTGTGCCGTGACATTATTTCCTTGTTATGACTGCATTTTAAATACATGAGAAGACTCTGTTCATAAGTATAATTCGTGGTTGATAGTTGTTGCCCGAGGATTGTGCAGAGGGCCCCTGCACACGCCGAGGTTTTGTTTATTGCTGTATAGTTTCATGCTTTATTTCCTTACGTTCATTATGCCATAGTTATTCACGTGTATATATCACATCTCTTATGGTATTAACGTTTTATTTTTGTCCATAGTTTTTCATGCTTTATACTGCTGTTAACTGATCAGTGTCTTTGTTCCAGATTACAATAGGTAGCCCGGGCATTTGCACATAGTTTTACAATGACTAATGACATGGAATCAGTCTTGTCCTTCTGCTGATTTATTTTTCTTAACTTTTAATTCCAGCACTGTTTTATTTATTTCAGTTTTGTACATTTGTTTTATTAGTTAGATTAGATATTAAATTACTCATGAAATTATCAGTTACCTCCAAAAACCATAGTGAGACTAATGGTGAGGGATTGAAGTATGAGTGTGTAATTTGATATTATTTTATTTTTCTGCAAGTTAGATATTAAATTGCTCATTTCATTATCAGTTACCTCCGAAAACCATAGCGAGACTAATGGTGAGGGATTGAAGTATGAATGTGTAATTTGATATTAGTTTATTTTTCTGCAAGTTAGATATTAAATTGCTCATGTCATTATCAGTTACTTCCGAAAACCATAGCGAGACTAATGGTGAAGGATTGAAGTATGAATGTGTAATTTGATATTAGTTTATTTTTCTGCAAATTAGATATCAGATTGCTCAAATTATTTATGATTACCTCCGAAAGCCATAGCGAGACTAATGGTGAGGGGTCAGAATATGAGTTGATGTAATTTGGTTTTAGCTTTACTTTGCTTGCAATTCTTGGATTTCTTTGAGTACAGTTTCTTTTGTATTTAGACAACAGCAAGGGTAATGGGTTTCATGATCAATAGTTCACTGTTTGTTTGACTAGTATAGTGGCATATTTTCATTTAGGAATTAATTTTGTCATTGCATACCCTTTTGAAGTTTGAAGGTTGGGAAATCATTATAAAGGACATCATTGCCTTGAACATTTATATCCATACTTGTCTTTTAGAATGTCCATCTCACATTAGGAAACCAACCAAGATAAAAACCCCCAAGATAAATAAATAAAAAAAATCCAAAAACGACAAAAAGTAAGAGATAGGTTATCTTGCACATATAGTGTGCCACACTTCGTCAGATTTAACCTTGATTGAAAATTAATGTAGCAATTTAGGACACACTAAATTGACTAAACACTTCACAACTATTGGGTGTATTTTCCGACTAACAAGATGACAATTGTCAAGAGAGATGTTAAATTTGATGAGGATAAAGCCATGTGATTGTCCCTTGAGAGGGAGCTTGACTTGCATGCAGAAGAGGAACTCTTAGTTCCAAAGGATGAACCTCAGGATGTGGAGCAGCCACAAGAAGAGGATCAAAGAGTGGCATAAACCACTCATGCAGAGCCATCCACCAGAAATGGTAGGAAGTGCACCAGAGAGGCTAACAGATTGATTCTAGATGCGACAGAGAATGTAGGTGCACCTACATTAGAGTGTTGATAGAGAAGGTCCCCAGAAAGGTATACTGGATACATGGCTCTTATGAGCAAATGTATTGTGACAGAACCATCCTCTTTTGAGGAAGCAGTGTAGCAACCAACATGGGTTGATGCCATGGTTGAGGAGTATGAATCCATTATCAGAAACCATGCATGGGAAGTGTTCTCAAGACCAGTGGGGAAGTTAGTGGTTGGATCCAAGTGGATCTACAAGGTGAAGCAAGCAGCAGATGGGAGTGTGGAGAAATACAAGGCTATATTTTTGGCTAGAGGATTCTCACAAGTGAAGGGAATTGAATATGAGGAGACTTTTTCACCGGTTGCAAGGTACTCATTGATTAGATCAGCGCAAATGGGGTGGCAGATACATCAAATGGATGTAAAGACAACCTTTCTCAATGGAGTTATTGATGAAGAAGTATACATTGAGTAGCCATAAGGTTTTGAGACCTTTGACAGGGAGTCACATGTGTGCAGACTGAAGAGAGCACTGCATGGAATGAAGCAAGCACCTCGTGCTTGGTACACCGGGATTGATAACTATTTCACCGGGTTGGGCTTCACAAAGAGTCAAGCAGATGCGAACCTATATCATATTGTAGTTGATGGTAAGATTTTGATTATTGCACTTTATGTTGATGATCTAATATTGAAAGGTGATGAGCAGCACATAAATTTTTACAAAGAGGATCTTGCAAGAGAGTTTGAGATGAAGGACATGGGGCTCTTGCATTATTTCTTTGTCTTGGAGATATGGAAAAGAGATGGGGAGCTATTTGTATCTCTGGGAAAGTATGCCAAGGAGATTATGAGGAAGCTCCACATGGAGGGCATCAAACCCATGGAGACTCCTCTTGCAGGAAACTGGAGAAAGGAGGATGCTACTTCAAGTGAGGTAGTGGATGCTACTGTCTACAGGCAGCTTGTGGGTTCACTTATGTATTTGGTGAACACATGACCAGACATATGCTACGCAATTAACCAGCTTATTCAAGCTATGGTTAAGCCTACCAAGCTCTTTTGGAAGGGGGGGAATCATGTTTTGAGATATCTCAGGGGAACTACAGAGTATGGATTATGGTACAGACGGATAGAGGGAGTGAATCTTCAAGGCTTCATCGATGCAGGTTGGGAAGGCAGTCCATCAAATAGGAAGAGTACATCAAGGGGCATCTTCATCATAGGATCAAAAACAGTTTCTTGGTACAACAGGAAGCAGAGATCAGTTTCACTCAGTTTAGCCGAGGCAGAGTACATGGCAACTAGTCAGGCTACATGCGAGGCCATCTAGATGAGGAAGATACTTGTTGGTTTGTTTGGTCATAAGATGGATCCGACGGTGATACATTATGATAACCAAAGTTGCATAAAACTCTCGGTTAATACGATATTCCATGACAGGTCCAAGCATATTGAAAACTGGTACCACCATCTCAGATATTATGTTCAGAGGTGCATTATGTTGTTGCAGTACATTCCCACGGAGGATCATGATGCAAATAACTTGACGAAGGCGATTGCAAAGAGAAAATTTGAATACCACAAAGGCAGGATCGAGATAGCTGATAATCCCTTTATTTTTGAGAGGGAGTGTTGAAAATCAACAAGAAAATGTGTGTCTAATTTATTTTTCCCTTAAATAAATTAGACAATAAATTGTAATCTTATCTCATAACAACTTGTATTAGTCAACTAAGTGAAAAAGGCATAGTTAGCTCAAGAATTTTGAGTTGTGGGTCAAAGGTGAGTCATGTAGAGTGATTCTATTATTGTGGGGGTCCAGTTGCAGTTAATGCACTAGTGTAGTGTGAGTGTAATCATTTAACTCAAATTAATTGAGTTAAAATTAGTTTAACTAGTTCTAATTGAATGATGAGCTAGTGAGAGGTCAAGTGAATTAAATTACATTTAATTCAAAAGTAGTGATCTATCAAGTAATTGATGATTTGCTATCATTAGTTGCATGCATGTCAAATCTGATGAAGACCCAGTTGAGACAAAGGTTAAAGGGAAGATAACTATCAGTTGTATTATTAGTGAACTACCCAGGTGCAGTTATAAAGCCATAGGATTCCCATGATGGAAATTGCAATCAAGGAATGTTGGAATTCCTATTTAATAGGGATTTATTTTCCTAGGGATTGTGTGAGCAAGGCACGCTGAAGGTGGGCAGGAAATTGGTTATGTGTTTGTCCAATTTTTCCTAGATCAGTGTGAGACAATTGGTAGAGTGTATGAGGTTCTTGTGAGCAAGCATGCTTTGTATTATTTCATGATTCCTTGGCTTATTATGCAATAGAGATAGAGGGGTTTTTAGAAAAAATTTTCCCCAGGAAAATCTTGTGTTGTGCGATTGATTTACTTCTTTCTCTTACTTTCATGTGATTGTGCGATTGTGACTTATATTCCACAAATATTGTATAAGGATTCAATATCTTGTTTTAGTACATTGTATGATAAGATTGAATCCATTGGTGTAATTTATACAATTCTTGCAATGAGAGTATATTCCAAAACTATCTCTAGTTGAATTTCCACGATCTTGGGTCCAGGTTAGAGTCTTAAAATCACTAACGCTACCAAACCAAGAATATGAACCATAACTACTTTGCACAACATATTATAAACAATAGTAAATCACATATGCACAAAATATAGACAATTTTTTACATTTTTCAACCCAACTTCGTTATATTAAACAACATATAATACAACATCTAGGGCTCCTGTACTAGGGATAATGGCCCTCAATCGTTCGCTAGTATAAGATACAAATTGGGGCTTGGTGTTAGTACATCGAATACCAATCTGCCTTCAATAAGATACTCTAACCATCTTGATGATGTAGCGTGCTCTCTCATCTCCTCTCAATTATACCCTGTACCTACTCGTTCCTTCATCTCCTAATATGCAACTCCTACCTCTATCAATTCTCCAAGTCCATCTGACCACTAAACCTCGGCTATCAATCTTCTCACTAGTTGATCGTTCATATATCAAAGCATCAAGACATCGAGACTCTCGTCGAGTTGTTCACAGATCCACTTGTGAACAACTCTAAATCTACCCATTATTGCTCCTCATCTACTCGGGGACTTCACCCACCAATAGTCTTCCTGTGATACTTCGATGAAGACCAACATAGGGCACGGAGGGTTGCCACCTATCACTGCAATATTTCCATCTCCCACAATGAACATGGGCTAGGAGGACTACCCATAATATATTGTAGAAGTCCTATAACAAACTGTTGTTCACCAGGCTCACCACCAATCCAATGGAACTCCCAACCAATCTCGCTACCAAGACAATCAAGACCACATCTCCATGTCTTCATCTGAACCCTCTGCTCAATGATGTAGACGCCCACAACTCCCTTTGAGTTGCTTCACTATGCACACTCAGATTCATTATCCCTCAAAGTAGCTCGGATACACTTTGATACCATGTTGAATTTCCACGATCATTAGGGGAATTTTGAGGTCTAAAATGGGACTCCTAAGGAAATTATAAAATAATAGTGGAAATACTAAAATAATATTTGATTACATCATCAAAATTTAGAGGGAAAAAATGAAAAACTACTTATTTCAACTCATATTTTCAACTTATCTACCAAAGTTTTTAATCAAATTTCGAGCGGGAGTACTCGTTGGATGCAAAATTTAATTCCTCATCAAAAGAGTACCTATATTGCATACTTTCGATGGACTCTCCTACACAAAAAATGATAAATACATGAAAAAACGTGGTTGCAATCACGTTTTTTAATGTATTTCTAATTTTTCGTGTAGCAGGGTCCATTGAAAGTATGCAACATGGGTACTTATTCGATGAGGAATTAAATTTTTCATCCAAAGAGTACTCCTGCTCGAAATTTGAGAAAAAATTTGGGAGATAAGTTGAAAATACGAGTTGAAAAAGTAGTTTTATTATTTTATTATTTTTTAATATTTTTACCCTTTTACTTAAAAAATGGTGAATCATCCCCCATGGTTGACTTCATCATCTTGAATCCTATTGGTTCTTATAGAGTTTATTTTTGTTGTACATTTTTCTTAGGAGGCCCATTTTATACCTCAAAATTCCCCTAATGCTTGGGTCTAGGTTAGAGTCTTAAAATCACTAATGCTGCCAAACCAAGAATCTCAACTATAACTAATTTGCACAATGGAATATAAACAACAGTAAATCACATATGCACAAAATATTGAAAACTTTTTACATTTTTCAACCCAACTTAGTTATATTAAACAACATATAATACAACATCTAGGGCTCCCATACTGGGGATAATGGCCCTCAATCATCCACTTGTACAAGATACAAATTGGGGCTTGGTGTCTATACATCAACGACCAATCTGCCCTCAACAAGATAACATGACCATCTGGCTGATGTAGCACGCTCTCTCAGCTCCTCTCGATCGTACCCTATACCTGCCCGGTCCTTCAGCTCCCGATATGCAGCTCTTTCCTCTATCAATGCTCCAAGTCCATCTGACCACTGAACCTCGACTATCAATATGCTCACTAGTTTTTCATTCATCCATCAACACATAAACACATCAAGACTCTTGTTGAGTTGTTCACAACTTCACTTATGAATAACTCTCAATATTCCCACAACTACTCCTTAGCTACTCAGGGACTTCAACCCACTACGGTCTTCCCGTGTTGCTCCGAAGAAGACCAACATAGGGCACAAAGGGATGCCACCTATCACTGCAAGATGTCCATATCCCACAATGAACATGGGCTAGGAGGACTAACCATCATTTTTTGTAGAAGTCCTTATCCACACACAAGTCTCAGTCTCCACAAACTTCTCCTATGGTTCATCAACCCATGAGCTAAATGAATTCTAATCTAGCAACCATCTAAGTCCATGAATATAGTGCACATTGGGTTCCAAAATTGGGCACTATCACACTGTCTTCCAAATAAATATAAATTCCCAGTCTCATTCACACTTGGTACACACTTACACTACCCTCCAATAGTCCACGAGAGATCATTCCTCGTTGTATCATATGCTCCTAGTTAGGGCATCCAATACCTAGGAAACCCTTCAACATGGCTTCCAACAGACTTCTCATCGGACACCCATCCACCTGCAAATTACATTAGCTCAAGAGGACATACATAATTATAACATTATGTTACTCCTCTTGATAGAACATCCAAACAACTGCTGATATAATTTTCTCCACAAGTGTCCTCAGCTGTCCAACCCTTCGACACCCATCCACTAGCATCCAACCATCAACGAAACGATATCTGCAACTTACTGTTGCTTCCTCCTTGTCCTAGGGTTATGTTCATGTACCATTCTGTTTAGGGCACACTAGTCACCCTGACCCAGTTTTCCAAACCTGTGTGTCAAATCTGCTCCCTTTGTTTTTCACTCTAATTTGCTTGAACACTATTTTGGGCCTTGTAAAAACCCTCACAAGAAACCCTACAATTGAATATCCACAACAACAATATAACTGTCCACTGCAAAAGGAAGACACCATTGTTTAAATGCGTTGTTCCTAGGAGTATCTGTGGCTTGGGTAGAGAGCCTATACTAGGCTTCTCGGCCCTCCAAATTTTTCTTCGAACCTATTGTTGTAGTAGCACTTTCTTGTGGCCCAAATAGTGACAATTACACATTTAAACAAGCACAAAATTTCACCCACCTTTACCTTTACTCTTGTGGCCTGATCTGGCAAGGGAGACACATCCAACCACCAGTGAAAATAATGCCAAGCAGTCAATTGATCCTCCATGCAGAATGATTCAAAGCTACAAATTTCTCTACCAAGGAAACACACCTTAAAACAAATAATATACTCTTCAAAAACTCGTACTCCTTGTTGTAGCCTCCTTGCCTCAGATCCATTTTCCAAATCGGAACCCAAACTTGATATTTGAAATACTTTTGATGTCACAAATGATGTTAGCTCACCTCATATTTATACCATCTAGTGAGGGCTCTTTTATCACTCCACCAAATTCCCAAGGCCGAGGAAGGAATCCCAACAGAGGTAACCACAAACCAGGATTTTGACTTGATAGCTAGCCCTATCAAGTCAGAGAGGGATCTCTCCAAAAGGGTCACAGTCATGAGGGCTGGAGAAATTAGGGTTTTAGGCTAGGTATAGAATGCAGGGGGTTGTTTTGAATTGATTTTTTTGGGGAAATCAATGGATAATGGAATTAGGTCAAGGAAAAGCTAGGTCAGGACAATAGATTTAGGGTTGCAGGGATGAATGGGGCAAGGTAGGTATAATTCCAATCACCAGAAGAAATTTTTCATGGAATGGTTTTGAAACTGTAAGGAGGCTGAGGGAAGCATAAGAGATGTATTTCTCTCAGATAGAAGATAATGAAACAAAATATGATCAGTTACCAAAACAGAGCATGTGCAAGCATGTATTCTGAATTTCACACTTATAAAATATCATAACATAGACATGAAGTGAAGATGAACAATACATTCAAACATATGTGACTGAAGAAGAAAAAATGAAAGACATTCAATACCACAGGTATCCCATAAATGTAGCTGCAACTCCTCTTTATTAGCTTGGCCAAAATTGAGTACAAGCTCCCTTGATCAAATAGAAATATGAAACTGCTTCCAACCTCCAAATTATGTGAAAAAATGAGCTAAATACACATGAAAACCACCTCCACTCATCCTTAGGAGTCGAATCCATGAGGTGAGGGAGATATTACACAAAAATTTGAACTGATAGCTAGAGTATAGGATGATAAAAGTGACTCATTCCTATCTTAAGTGAACGAATTCATTACACCTCATATGCTTGATTTAACTAATGTATTTACCCTAGTAAATAGTAAAAACATAATAATTACATTCATCTTCATCATTTACATAGGTAAATTCAAAATTTCCCTAGGTAAAAATCAAAACTAGAGTGAAACTCAGAAAATTTCTGAAGACTACAAAAACACCATTTCTTTGTTAAACGCGCAACGTCTAGGAAGAAATTATGCCCTCTGTTCAAGGCTAAATTTGGGTACCTTCCTGGTGTCCAAATTTTCTCCAAGATAGATTTTTGGAAGTACGTTCATGTCTACTTTCCATAAATACCTCCAGTTTACAAAATGAAGCCCATTTTCCCTGTCAAAAATCACTTCTCGCAAGACTGGTAAATGCGCAGCGATGAGGCAAAAATTGAGGCAGAAACATGGTTTTTGGATGGTTTTTTGTCTTTTTCAGTGACCAGTTCTCCCCCATCATTATGAATTTTTTGGTGGTGGCCACTTTTCCATTAGATGCCTCAAAAAAAGTGTAGCTACCCATTGGTCAGTGACGCTTAGCAATTTTGATCGTGCAAAAAATAAAATGTGCCCTCTATGTGAAACACCTTTTGGCGCATA
>JAXQQM020083977.1:0-20295 GCA_034641835.2 Pinus albicaulis
TGATCACTTGCTCTAAACTCAACTAGATTGTGAATTAGATTATAAATCTTCCGGCAAATCACATGAGAAATTTAGGACCTACGCGTTTCGAACTACCAACTGTAGTTCATCATCAGGAACGCGTAGGTCCTAAATTTCTCATGTGATTTGCCGGAAGATTTATAATCTAATATGTTATGGATCACAGAAGCTTGCACTCTCAAATAGATTGTGAATTCTAAGGATATTTCTTAACTAAATTGTGAATTCTGAAAATATTTTGGAATCCAAAAACAAGAACAAAATTAAACCATTGAGTTAGTTCAGTTTGCTCCTGTCAATTATATTCCAAAATATTTTAAAAATCAGTAACCATACGCACTTTAACAATGAACTAACAAATGCTGCAAGGTAAATATCTATACCGAATACACATAACTCGAAGCTCAATATTCCAAAATATTTTAAAAATCAGTAACCATACGCACTTTAACAATGAACTAACAAATGCTGCAAGGTAAATATCTATACCGAATACACATAACTCAGAAGCTCAATATTCCAACCAACAACCCAGACGCTCGATGTTTTATGCGTGTATACCAAAGCAATCACGCCGAACTGTAGTGCTCCAAAAAAACACATGATAGCAGTTAATGATAATTGAGCTGGATACTCCCTCACAACTGTAGCCTGCTTTAAACGCATATATCTCAATTGTCAATTTCCAATTTTAACTAGATTTTTGTTCACTGGAATTGCAAAACTTAACTCTGGTTGGATGTGAGAGGGCAGTAAATTGTTTAATCTGATTCATATCCATAGAATCCATAATATTCCTAAAAAAACCACTTACGATTGAAAGGAATTTGATCAAATCGACATTTTTGATCTGTACAAAATTATACAATATGCATGTATATCTTGGATTTACTCTATCAAACAATATGCTAAAGTTAAATACTAAATAGCTTCTACAAATATTTTGCGGAATTAAAAACAACACAATTGCCAATCACATGAAGCAAAGAAAAATAGATCAAAACCACAACACCAGATATTTCCACAAAAGTTTACTGCTCAAAACCCCTCTATCATATATTGTATATTCGACAAGGAATAATGAAACAATTACATACAAAACTCCAATCGCAAGAGCTCTCAGTACATTAGCTAATTGTCTCACACTGTCATACAAAAATTGACAAGTTCCTTAGCCAATTTATTGTCTCTAGATAGCCTGCCTTGCTCATGCAGTTCCCGATGAATGAAATTCTTAATCACAAAGAATTTCAGCCTTCCTCAACTACACTGAGTATCATGGGCATCTTGTGGTGTTATAACTACACCTAGGTAGCCTGCTAATATCACAACTGATAGTTACACTTCCCTTTCACCTAGATCAGAACTGGGTCTCCAGTGGAACTAATATACATGCAATTAATAATAGTAAAAACATCAGTTGCATGTGAGATCACTACAGGTGAATTAATTAATATTTAATTCACTTGATCTCTCACTAGTGTATCTGCAGTTACAACTAGCACAACTGACTTTAACTCACTTAACTGAGTTAAACTGATTTACAACTTGCATTAACTAATGCACCACTGCACTTCCAACTCTATTACAACTACAATCACTCTGTTACAATTCAAATCAACCTGCATGTCCCACCAACCAACCTCTTAACTTGAAATTCCTTGGTTTGCCACATTAAGTAACTGAAATCAAGTGTTTCAAGAGAATAGATTATTATTTATTGTGTAATTATTATTAAGAGATAATAATAATCGACATGCATTCTATTTTTAGACATGCGATCTACGAACAAACTTCGCACATGCATTCCAAAAATAGATGCGCATCCATACATAGAATTTGCTCAACCATCTATAAATAGACTCCTGCTATAAATAGAATTTGCTCTCCATTCTAAAAATAGACATACACCTAAAAATAGCCTGTGTGGGCCCACCTAATGTAGGTGCTTAATTTTCACTAAGATCAAGGATGTTATTTCTGTATGCCAATTTCAATGTTTCTTGTTGCAACCTTCAACATAATCATACTGATGGTCCCTTGAAATATAATCCACATTGCCCACCAAACAACGCCACCGAAAACAACATGGAGCCCAAAACCGTGTTGCTTGCTTTGGAATTGTATGCATTTAGATTGAATCTAAGCATTTAATTTCAGGCCCCTTGTATAATGTCATCATCATTGCCCCACCTATAGAAATAATGATGCCCACAACCTTTGCCTACCCTCTCCTTCTCTTAATATTGACATTCTCAAATCTGAACAATTAAATAAGCATGACCATCGGATTTAACCCTAACTTAGTTATCCTCAATAGAATTCCTAATCAAAAATTTTAATTTGGGAATTGCAACGGGAGGAATTTATTGACACCGATCTTCTACCTTAGGCTAGTGGCCATCACAAACGTGATGGATGGGATTAAATTTAATATTTCTGAAGCAAAAGTAGAATTAGTGTAGTACAATCCCTCTAAGCAAAAGTTCTTTACGATTACGCCTGGGAGGCGTTTTCTTTTCATGTCAGAGCAAACACTATTCACCCTGCACCAATGAGATCAATATCGCCCTTTGCAGCGTTTCAAATCTTTACATGTGGCAGCTCCCGAACCAATAAAATTGTTCGATTTGTGCGACTGTGTGTTGAATTGAAATTTCAAACTCTAAAATTTAGATTTGCAGAGTGAAATCTACACTAAAGAGAGTTTGATTTTGCTGAATGTCCGAAATGAATAAAATTTATATGCGATTGATATTTATTACAGTCAGAATTTTTTTAATGAGTCAAATTTACACTGCTATAAACGATTTTGTCAATCATGGAAATTTACACGACAAATGAAATTTCTTACATTTGAAAATCTTCAATCACCGAATTGACCAATCTCCTCTCCCTACAATTGTTTGTGTCTTTTCATAAGATCCGATATTAATTCCTGGAATCATGGTTTATCAACTCCAGCCACAGAACGATTTAATAAATCGAAAACAATAAATGCAACCATTTTGGATTAAATGCATTGAAGACTACAATATTGCCGACTTGCAGCTTGCAGCCGACTTCAATGTGCTGCTTAAATAGACTTCCATTTGACTAAACAGAGTAGTGCCGACTTCCGACTTTGACCTTGCAGCTCCAGCCTGAAGAACTTGCAGTTGCAGCCAAGTTCCACCTTGAAGAACTTCGCATTTACAAATTGTTGGTAAGCTTCTGTTACCTGCAATTAGGAAGCAATATCATGCCCTTAAATTTAGTTGGAACCCTAGCTTTTAAAACTATAACTCTCTTTAAAATACTGGAAGTACTTCAAACGCAATAAAATCGTGCAGTTAATCATATAAGAGGAAAGGAGGAGGGAAGGATGGAAATCTGCTGGAACAACTAGAATTTTCTTTTCTGTTAGAAGTGAACAAAAAGCTTTTGTTCTGAACATGTGAGATAATACTTACAGAAAAAAATAAAGTCCTTTCTCTTTAAGAACAACTAGAATTTTCCTTTCATTTAGAAATAAACCAAAAGTTCGTGTTCCGAACATGCGAGATAATACTTACAGAAAAAAACACAGCCTCATCATATACCGGAAGTACTTAAAAGGCATTAAAATTGTGCGCTTAATGATACAAGAGGAAAGGAGGTGGAGGAAGGATGGGAATCACTGAAGATCTAGATTTTTCTTAGCTGCTAGAAGTGAACAAAAAGCTTTTGTTTTGAACATGTAAGATAATACTTACGTAAAAAACAAATTCTCTCTTTAAAAACAACTAGAATTTTCCTTTCATTTAGAAATAAACTAAAAGTTCGTGTTCCAAATATGCGAGATAATACTTACTAAAAACACACTTCATCAAATACTGGAAGTACTTCAAAGGCATTAAAATCATGCGCTAATGATACAAAGAGGAAAGGAGGAGGGAAGGATGGGAATCTACTCGGAACAACTAGAATTTTCTTTTCTCAAGTAGAAGTGAACAAAAGTCGTTCCGAAACTGTCGATAATACCATGTTAAAAAATAAAGTCCTTTCTCTTTAAGAACAACTAGAATTTTCCTTTCATTTAGAAATAAACCAAAAGTTCGTGTTCCGAACATGCGAGATAATACTTACAGAAAAAAACACAACTCTCTCTTTAAGATCGCATCGAATATATAAATCCTGCAGTTACTTTTCGTCAAACAGTTGCCCCTACGATCTTGGAAACTTCTTGTAGTCTTATCGTCGTTATACCATAACAAGTTTATTATGGGTATTTTTAAAACCTCTTGTTATTCAAGCCTCTGCAATCAGCTGCTTTGCTATGTTAGTCAGATGTGAAACCGCTTTTTTTGTCTCCTCTAATGTTGCATCCCTCTCAATTAATTTTCCTTTTAGATCAACAAGCTCTGACATTAACCCTTCTTGTAAACTCTCTTTTGGTTCACAAGATCTCATGTTAGTCTCATTATGAAAATTAACTCATGTAGAATGATTGTCAGAGGATACCTCCAAAGATACTTTATTCTCTCTTACAAGCTTATTGCTAAGATTCACAAGATTTCTTAGTGCATGCATTCCCGCTTCAACATCTAATTTAGTAGCCTCTAGCTCCAGCTTCTCTACTGCCAATTCGCCCAAAGTTTTATTCCATATTCTATTTTGTACAGTTGCATGTAAAGTATTCAAACCATTTGCTTCCTCAATCACCTCTTCACGCATCTTCATGATTTCTGTCTCTCTGTCTTCCCATCTGCTGAGAAGAACTTTTAGTGCTTCATCTTTCACAGTCAGAGCTCTACGGGCATCCAAGATTTATTTTTCTTTCTCTTTAAGAAGCTCTTTTAAAGCTTCAACATCAACCTCTCTTTGTTGGTACCTCTTCATATCCTCAGCTGAATTTTCCTGAAAATGCTCAAGTTCCAATTCCCTTTCTAGCAATGCACGTTTAGCAGCAAATAGCTCATAATTGGTTTTGATTAACAAATAATCTTCATCCATACCATCTTTACCTTCTCTTTCTGAACCCGCCAAAGTTGCTGTAAGATCGACAATATTCTTCATTAACAAGTTAGCTTGAGAGAGTTTCATCTCGTTATTGTCCAAGTCAAGTTGCATCATGTTCATCTTCTCTTTCCTTTCCTCCAGCAAATGGGTTGCTTTGACAAGCTTATCTTCGTTAGACCCGATAAGGGCTTTTAACTGAGACATTTCTTCATGCAATTCTTCCATATAGATGTGGGCAGAATTAAGAACATCCATAATAGTCTGCTGCAAATGGGTTTTGTCTCTTTGCAACTCAGCCTTCAGTTCATCCACAGTTTTTCTTTCACAAAACAAATCATATTCAAGCCTCTTTTGCTGTTGCTCTGCAAGCCTGAGCTTTTCCCTCTCATTCTCAACTTCTAATTGGGCATCTTTCAGCCTTGCTTCGTATGATTCTATTGCACTTTTCTCTGTAAACAGCTCGTTCAACTGTTGTTCAAATTGGTTTTCTTGAGCCCTAAGATTGCTGGTAGATGTCTCAATTGACCTCTGAGAACCCTTGTTAGAACAAGAAACAGGACTGTGTATCCTGTTAGAACACAACGCATTTGAACAAATTTTAAGAATTAAACAAGATAAGACTGAAAATTGTGAACATTGCTGTGAAATGGAGTAAAATGCAACCGAAAACTCGGCCTTACCCTTTACTTCTTTACAGAGTTGAGCTTCACCGCAAGAAATAAAAGTGGGCGCAAATGCAAATTCTTCACCCTCTGCTTTCATGTCATCGTCCTGTAGGAAACAAAGCTCTTTCATGTGAACCCAGCAGGAGCAGCATTACTGTTTTTCTTTTGCAAGAAGGAGATGGTGAATCGAGAGCAAAGAAAATTAGAAACGCGTAAACAAAAAACCGCACAGTTACAGCACCGCGGGTGATAAGCGGACAATTGAGTTGTTGTGAGATAGTATCAAGAAGATAGCTGTCATGCACGACGAACACGCGTACATTATTCTGTAACGAGCGGTCTCGTGTTGTAGGTGTCAATATTCTAAATTTCCCATGAGCAAGGTTTTGACTGATAATAAGGTATAGTTAGCACTATAGTATAGGTTTGAAACCATGACCAGAAGATGAATTAGTTGCTCTCATGAAAGATAAATTGGTGCATAGAGAATAGCAGGAACAACTCCGTCCACAATTGTCCATAACGTGTGAATACGTTCTCCAAATCTGCAGGACTTACATTTTTAGGAGTCAAATGTTATGGCCTCATTCGCAAATTCGTTGCTTTTTTGAAATTCGTTGCATTTCCGAACGAAAAACTTGGTCGGTCTCTCTTGATTTTGTCTAGGTTTCTGTGAGATTATTATGCATATGATACAATGTTGTAAAAATCTTTTCTTGAATGTTTCGGAGGTAAATTATATCTCTTGGGTGATATGAACTTCGAAAAGTTTTACTTGTTTCAGCCTTCTTGCTCTGTAGGGGAATTTTGTGTTTGAAGATAACATTCGTGTATTTGAACTACCTTGAAACAATCCCTCTCTCTTTCACTTGTTTTAGCCTGTGCTCTATTGGGTATTTTTTGGTGTTGTGAAGATAGCATTCGTGTATTTGAACTACCTACAGAAGCATTCCCTCTTTCATTTAGGCCGTATGTAGAAATTTATATGTGTCTTTACATGTGGCAATTTTGTTTAGTTTCTTTATTTGGATATCGATATTTATCATCTAACTAACTATTTAGTTAATTTAAATCAGGATAACTGGTTTCGAAAATTAAAAATTAAATTATTAACAATGGAGACATATTGAAAATTTATCTAAAATCAACATGATTAGTTCATAAAACTAAATTATTAACAATGGAAATATATTTACAATTTCTCTTGATAAATATTATTTGAAAATAATGTTAATGTTGTACAAATTTATTTAAGCTAATTAGTTTCAATACATCTTAGAAAATTTAGACGCCATAATATATGATTTATTATCTTCAACTATATCATTTAACTATTTAGTTAAATTTCAATTAAGAAACACAAATATTAATTTTCAACCACCAACCACTAATTTTGAACATGAATTTTGCATTATTTGTATTTTAGACAACTTTTCTTCTTTTCTAGAAATGAAATTTGTAATCATTAAGACATGAAAGGTATTAAATTCTTGTTATTTATAGAAGGCATAAATATTTTAATAATTCCAAGGACTATGGATTTATCATTGTATAAGATTTTTCGTTATATTGGGGCATTCAAGGCACAATGGATTTATGCTTTAAGATGAGCACCTAAAAAATTTAATAAAAAGTTTTTATGAATCTTGTCAATTCTTGTTTATTTCCTTCAACTCTCTTAAATTGCAAACTTAGAAGTTTTCGTTCCTTTATGTACACATCCTCTTCTTCAGTTTCTTTACCATCATATTTATATTCACTAGCAACAACTTGTTTTACGAAGCCAGTTGCATCACCATGGAAACATCCTTGACCCGCAATGGGCTCTCGTCTCTCCTTGCTGGTGGTATCGACCTACAACCAATCGTACAGATCATTGTAGTTGAACAGATACCTTCTGCTCGAGCTACAACGCCTCACTACCACATATTGTTGTCTGATGGTGCTCACAAGCACGCTGTTCTACTTCCTTCTTCACATACAGAATTTGCACAAAATGAGGAGTTGCGAATAGGCTCGATAATTCACCTCAACAAAAGCTCGTGCACATATGCACATCATTCCATGTAAGCTACGCACATGCCACCTCCCCACTTCCTCGCCTTTAATGATTCTCCTCTTACATCCCTTCTTTATCTCAAATCTCCTTCCTAACATTTTACTTCCCCTCTTTGCTAATAAATATCTCATTCTTGCAGGTCACTTTGTCTCATTGATCTTGACATACTTCAGCGTGATGCACCATTGGTTGGTGACCCAACCCCTATTATTCTCTCCACTGAAAAGATGAACCAATCCACCTCGACATCCTCTTCCTCGTCTCCCTTTTCACCGCCACCCTCCCTTGACATTCACTCCTTGTCCTCCCAAAACTCCACCCTATCATCTACAACTGTTATCCCTTTTAAAGCACTCTCCCCTACCCGAAAATATTGGTCCATCCAAGGCAGAGTCCTTTCAACGACACCCCTTCATGAATTTAGCAATGCACGGGGCACTGGAAAATCAATGGGGTTTGACCTTGTCGATTGCGACAGCAATCAAATCCATGTCTCTGCCTTCAATGAATTGGAAAAATCCCTGGCTGCTCTCATTAAAATTGGCCACATTTACAATGTTGCAAATGGGACCATAAAGATCCACAACCCTTCATATAACCATCTCAAACGGCCATTCGAAATCCTCCTCTTCTCTTCATCAACAGTGTCACAGGTCTTTGTTGATGACCTTACAATTCCTTCCCATACCTATCAATTTGTGCCTATAAGTTCCCTCAAACATTCACCTCCTAATTCAATCGTTGATGTCATAGGTATTGTCGCCTCCCTGTCTCCTGCATCTATCATTCGCAAATGCGATGGCTCTGAGACTCCCAAGAAAACTATAAGTCTTCGTGATATATCCGGCACCAGCATTGATGTCACTTTATGGGGCGAACACTGCCATGCTGAAGGGCGTGCACTCTCCGAAATGCGCATGGCTCCTAAAATTTCTGTGCTTGCAATTAAAGGGGGAAGGATTTTCGAGTTCAATGGCCAAAATATCAGCACAGTCCCAACGACTTCGTTACTTATAAATCCAGATGTACTTGAAGCAAAACAACTGAAAGAATGGTGTGATGGAGAAGGAAATAAAGCACCCTCACCGTCGCTCAGCCGAAAATACAAAAGTACAAGCAAGAGGCCTTTGAGTTCGAAAACAATTGCCGACATTTTGTCAATGCAACTTGATAAAAATATCCCATGGATTTCACTTCGTGCTACTGCTACCTCTATTAACATGGATGATTTCTACTTCCATGCATGTCCCCTTATCATTGATGGGATCCAATGCATGAGAAAGGCTTTACAACAAGATGACAAAACCTACCAATGCTCGAAATGTGAAGGCTCGTTCAATGAGTGCGACTATCGCTACATTCTTCGACTCCATTTGCAAGACCACACTGGCCACCTCGACAATGTTGTTGCTTTCGACGAAGCCACAAATGCCCTTCTTGGCATCTCCGCAAATGACCTCTGCCTCCTCTCAACCGATCCTGAAAGTGTTTTCGACATATACAACAAAATCAAAGGACGCCATTTCCTCTTCACACTATCTTTAAAGAGGGATAGATTCAATGGTGTTGAACAACTACGCCCAACTCTTATGCACGCAGAAGAACTTGCGTACGATGAGGCATCAACTACTCTCCTAGAGGCCTTGCAATTAGATCCTCCCCCCGCCAACCCATTCTAACACAAACTCTAACTGTTTGTTTCTTGCTCTCACTCATCTTTCCCCCACCTCTCATTCAATACATACTTTCCCCATAATAGCTTCCTGCTAAGATGCCCACCCTCCGCCACACATTTTCAATTCCTTCCCATCGTTCCCCTTTCAGTCTTCTTAAACCTTGATTGTCATTCCTCATCCATTTTTCAGACATGTTTTGTAATCGTAACTATATATTTCCATTGCCCTTCTACTTTCTACTACTTCTCCTAAACGCTTCATCGCCCACTCCTTTCTTCATGACATTTTGTTTATATGTCATTCCATTATCCGTTAATGGATCTTTCTAATATATATACATTTAGTCACATAGTTTTTCCTTTCCTCCTTCATTGTTTGATCTTCTTTACAACACACACATTTTCTAAATGTACATATGAATATGCTATGCTTACTATAAAAAATAATACATAAATTGCTTCTTCTCTTTTTGTAAAATACAAAATATGTCTTCAATTTACTCTAACCAATACATGCAACATGTGGTTGATTTCAAAATAAATGCTTTTTCAATCTAAAATATCCAACACACATTTCTAAGCAACCCATGTTGAATACATTTTCGCTTTAATAGTCACTCGCAATATAATTCATGCATTTGACATACCTTTCCTTGCAACAGCTATGCCAACCCCACCAGAAAACAATATGGAAAGGGAACAACAACGACGCTACTACACACTTAATAAAGACATCATCAATGCACGACGTCGCCTCCTCTCTTCAAATCGTCGAACAAACCTTCGCTCTCAAACCAACAATACTCCCATTCCTTCACAAAATTCTGTCCTCCCCATACATCCCACCCAAACTTTCCAACTTCCCCTTCCTTCTCCACTTCCTAACCGACCCTTTCCAAGCGCTTCAACTCCTTCAAATATTCACTACCCTTTACATATGCCACCCCATGTTCCTCCCTTTCCATCTGCCCAACAATTTCTCCCCATCCTTCTGCAACATGCACATTTTCGGTTTCGTCAAAGGATCGATGCACTTTGTCCCATCCAAGTTTGCTCAATTTGTCACGAGGCTTACCCATCCATGAAAACAAAAACAAGTCATGGAATAATTTGTTGTACCCATTGTGTTGCCGAACGATCAACACATCGTTTCTCCTCTACAAATAACATGGACCCAGGTATCCAACCACATGTCCTATCCTGCCTAACTCAAGTTGAAGAGATGCTCATTGCTCGTGTCAATCCCGTTCTTCAAGTCACCCATGCACGTGATGGCCAATTGAAATATTCCGATCATACTATTAGTTTTCCACAAGATATCACAAATATTGTCACCTCTCTTCCTCGAATGTTGTCAAAACTAGACATCCTTGTGGTAAACAAAACTAGCTATGATGAAAAAAACTATGAATTTCTTGTTAGTCGAACACATGTCCATGCAGCTTTGCAATTCAAACTACAAAACGACCCATACTACAAAGATGTCCATATTAACCAACTTGCCCTCTCTGCTTTGCCTATTCCACCTACCAACATTTCCAACATGCTACACCATATCAACACATCTTCCATCGCACTCCATGAAGCCATTCCAGAAATTCCTACTTTTGAACTTCCCCACTCATGCTCGTCTGACCTCCACCCATCCTCCTTTGTTTCAACTCTACCAAACTGTCATTCTGAACTTGATGAAATACGTGCCTACATAGATTCCTCCAATTCAACAACCACCCATTCACTTCAATGGCCGACCATTGGCCTTTCCCCAATCAATGAATACAACACAGAGGGTCTATTATCCATGGCCTTCCCCACCCTCTTCCCCACAGGATCTCCCATGATTAACCAACCAAGAATTTCAAAAGTGGACATGCAAGAATACGCTATGCATCTAATGCGCTACAATGACAATCGTTTTGCACAACATCCTCGCTTCCGATATTACTTGTACAACCTTATCATGCGCCATCGCAGCCAAGCAACTACCTCTGTCTTCATTAAAAGCAACCTTTCAAACACCCTACCAGCAACAGTCGCTGACCTTCACCACCACCTCCAAAAAACGCCCCCTTCCACCATTCCAGACCAAATTATGCATTTCAGGTCATCCTTGCATGGAAGCCGTTCTTTTTGGACCAGGGCTAGAGGAGAACTAATGGACATGATCACTCAAATTGGTACCCCTACCATATTCTTCACACTAACTGCAGCTGAGACAAAATGGCCTAACTTGCATAATTTGATGCCTTCCAACCCTCCATCCAATTCAAATGAGAAAACTCGATGGAGAATGCAAAACATTGTTAGAAACCCGCATCGTGCATCTCAATATATCCATTGCAGATTCACAATATTCCTGGAAGAGGTGCTACTTAAAGGATTCATTATAAAGGATTACTGGTGCAGGTATGCATACTATTCCTTCCTTCTCTTATCTTTCATTCCTTTCACTTCCACACATCCAATCTTACTATCTGTCCCCTTCATTTATAAGGTATGAATGACAACATCGTGGCTCTGCACATATTTATGGGTTTTTGTGGCTTCCAAATGCACCTGATATGGACAATCTCGATTGGAGAAACGGCCCAGATGTCTGCGCGGCCACAGATTTTTTTTATCAGTGCTGCATTTCTTGGAATCCTCTCCCGCTTCACAGTTGAGCTCCTCGAATAAATTATTCATCTATACAAGATCCATGCCTCCTTAGCACGCATGAAATATTCGCAGGCAATCAGTTAGAAGACTATTAAAAAGTCCTCAATTCTGTTCAAAGGCACACATATTGCCACTCTTCTACATGTTTACGCACAAGAAATAACACATCAACTTGCCGCTATGGAGCCCCATGGGAGGTTCGCAACACATCATCTCTTCACATTGATGGTTGTAGCAAAAAAGTGTACTCCCCTGCTAGAAATGATGACAAACTCAACGTGCACAATGCTCAACTACTTGCAATATGGAGGGCCAACATTGATTTTCAACTAGTTCTCTCACGCCATGCTGTGTTGAACTACATTTCAAAGTATGCAGCAAAATCAGAGGCAAAGTCTGAAAGCTACTACCAAATTCTCTCACGCCTCTCACAATGCTCCCCCCCATATGCTCCTACTATCACTATCGTCCGCAAAGTCCTCACTGAAATTGTTGTTGATCGAGACATTGGTGCACAAGAAACATGCCACATGCTACAAAAACTCCCACTCACAAAGTGTAGTCATTCTTTTGTCTCCCTCAATGTAAAAAAAAAGTCTTCAAACGTGTATCGCATGAATTAGATGGTCATCCTCCATCAACACCTTTCATTGCCTCCTACATGCAAAGATCACCTGCACTTGAAAGTTTGTCTCTTATTGAAGTTGCACGCTCCTGGTCCTTCTCCACCCATCAAAAAACATCACCATGGAAACAAATATTCCCTCCCATGGTCGTCCGTGTTCTTCCTCGTTACACCTCCATTCCATTGAAAGAATCACCATCCTATGTAGACTTTTGCTGAAGCGAACTCCTCATATACTTCCCTTTCCATAGCCTGCCTAATGATATTGGCATATCCAATGCAGGGATTGTTGCACACTGGGAAGAAATTAGACACACATATCAACCTTGGCATGTTCATCGCAAACCATCCACCCCGGACCTTTGTGACTCTATCTGTTCATCCCCAAACAACGCTCCCCATCACCCCACACTTGACATGCATGAATGGTAGTTTCTCTCTCAACTCCACCCAGGTAACAACCTCCTCCTCGATGAGCTTGAAATGCTTGGCCATCGTGAGTTTGACACAAACCATAATTGGGGACAGTCTACAATCCCTCCACACTTACAAGAAACAACCATCCGCTTCATCGACTCCACTCGCTCCTCCACAAGATCCCACCAACTCCTAACTCCATCTGCACATTCCCTTTCCTCCTTGTCCCCAAGCCAAACCATTGCATTCAATATCATTTTCTCGCACTTTCACAACAACATTGCCAAAAAAACACTCCACATGATAATCCAAGGCACTACTAGTACCGGCAAGTCGTTCCTAATTGAGTTCTTAAAAAATGCATTCCTTGAAAGCTCCACCATGGAAAAATGCCCCCTGCTGCTACTTGCTCCTATCGGTGTTCCAGCATTCCACATTAATGCTTTGATGATCCACTCTGCTCTTCGCATCCCTATATCCTCTATGGAGCCTTTAGAGGGTCATTCCCTCCTAAACCTTCAAGAACAACTTCAACATATCAATTACATTCTAATTGACGAAATTAGCTTCATTGGTCCTAAATTTCTTTCTCAAATTGATGATCGCTTGCGCGAGGCATTCCCATCAAATAGAAACAGCCCATTTGGTGGACGTTCTATAATCCTTGTGGGTGACCTTGGCCAACTACCACCTGTAAAAGACACGCCAATGTATGTATGCAATTCTCGTGGCACTGCACTTTGGCAAAGCTTCAATACTGTGGTTACGCTTGCAACAGTTTTTCGGCAACAAGGAACAAGTCCTGCACAAATTTCCTTCCGCGAAATCCTCTCCAACCTTCGCAATGCAACACCCACTATTACTGATTGGAATCTTCTTATGACACGTTCAAAAAAAAATCTTCCTAAAGCCGAAGTCCAATCATTCTCCACTTCAATGCATCTTTATTCAACAAATGACGTTGTTGACCTACACAATAAATCAATGTTAAAATTATTAAATCATCCAGTTGCACATTGTTATGCTGCCAAAAAGAGGCAACTCGTAACTACTCAACCAAAAAATGATCAATTATCAAAGAAAATACTCCTCTGCATTGACCAACGTGTTATTCTCAGAAGCAATCTGTGGGTTGGTGCTGGTCTTATTAACGGTTCGCTCGGCACCGTTCGTGCAATCGTATATTCACCAGGTTGTACACCACTAGAACTACCATCCTTTATTGTAGTTTCCTTCCCTCACTACAATGGTCCACCATGGGATCCTTCGAATCCTACATTTGTGCCAATCCCCCCCATCACAAGGGGTTCGCGCACACAAATGCCTCTCGGCATGGCATGGGGCTTAACAATCCATAAATCGCAAGGTGTGACACTAGATAAGGCAACAATTGACATCGGCAACATTGAACGGCAAGGGCTCACTTTCACAACTATTTCAAGAGTTCGCTCGCTGAATGATATCTGCATCTCCCCTGCCTTCTCTTACTCACGCTATTCACGTATGCAGGACAACCCTTACGTCATGCGCAGGAAACAAGAAGAGGCACACCTTGCATCCAAATCTATTATTCACACTCCTTGAAGAACTCCTATTATTTGTACCTTCTATTCGCTTGCATTCCACTTTTACTTCTTTCTTCTTGTTCCTCATAATAAGACCTTGCAAATTTTCTACTTCATTTACATTTTCACTTTCCAATATCATTTCAACTCATATTTGTTCCTACTATTTGTTTCTTATTATGCTTTTCATTATTAGTGTAAAATTTTTACATGTTCACTTATATGCTTTTCCTTTCCTTGCAGCAACTATGGATCGCAACTACCTTTCTCAACTCAACAAGTTCTATGAAGAAATCACTCAACAGGAGAATGCACTCCTCATTCTACAGGAACGCTTCTTAGTTCCACCTACTCTACCACTATACCGTTTGCGCCCAACGTTGCAACTACTCCATAAGATCAAAATATTCATTCGTCGCCTCATTCATGTGCATGAAAGAGATGCACACAGGCAACTTCGAGCATACTATCTCAGTCGCATCCCGAGTTTGGACGTCAATTGGTGCTGTCGCTGTCGGGCAACCCCTTTTATTTACGACTAGATTGCAACCATACACCTTTCATGCATGATCAGTCTACTATGCTAACACTTGTTCCTCCTTTTTGTTCCAAAGCACTTTCCTTCTATATTTAACAATATCACTCTTACTCTTTTTGCTTGTACCATGATGTAAAACTGCCTACTACTGCGAGTTTTAATAACATGTAACACCTTTTTACCATCACATTACTTCAATACAAGTCAATGATGCCTTAGCGAAAATCTATACGATGCACAAGAGATCTATGGTCTACTATATTGTATACTATCTATTTTCATCATATCAGTTATGCCTACATATCTAAATCACACAAATTATTTCCTTTATATGCTTTCAGTTTATACGATTATAAATCAATTCACAAACAAACCTATTGTTTATTTTCAAATAGTTTGTTTCTAATTTAAATTACATTCATGCAATTTTGAGTCAATTACTTCTACTATTATTAACACACAATGATTTAAGATAATAACCACAAAGTTATTAAATTAAAGTCATGGAGACGAAATTACCTACCTTCTTTCCTCCTTCAAGTTGAGCAAACAACATATTTAATTTTCATACTTTTAAATTTAAAAATTCATGTAATCAATCAATGGCAAATTTTACCCCTCATATATTCACACTCATCATGTTCCCTAACATATACCACAAAACGATTCATGTCTCCTCCTTAGAGGCGTTCTTACCCCGGTGCAAAGCTATGGATGATGCATACAACAAAAAGTGCTCTCTAGTTCAGTTGAGTTCAGTTCCCTGCTCGATTTGTATTTCTGAAAGCATTGTAGAAAGAACAACAACAACAATACAGTGATTGCAACCACACTTACCCACAGAGTGCAAACAAGAAAATCTGAAAAAAGATGGAGAATGTCATAGGCAGTCTTTGGTGTCTGCAACAATCATAGATAGAGGGTGTGTTAACTGTTATAATGGAGAGAATGATATGTGTGTGAGAGAATATAAAAAGGTGGAGATAACTGATTAAAAATGAACTGATACCATCTAAACTACTTCTTACTTAGCTAATTGATGGTGCTTCATGCAACATAAGTTTGTGTTGTGAGAAAATGAATGGAATAATAACAACAACAAGTATGGAACTATGGTTAGATTAGAATAACATTCAACGGCTTTGAATAATGAAGTGTCTCTTTTTCTCAAGTTAGAAGAGGTTTAAATAAGGAAGCTAATCTGGAATCTCCTTCTCATATTGCAGCAGTTTGGTGAACTAGTTCAATCTTTTGATCTTACTGCGAAAGGTCTCCATATTGTCTTCATTTATTGCACTTTTTACTTGAAATGTTAAAAACTATTCTTCACAAAAAAAAATCCAATTTTAAATTAAAGGAGATACATATAGATGAAAGAGGTAAAACAATTAGTTTGAATAGGCTTTAGTCAAAGGAGATACATACCTTAGACCAACTGATTTGAGTAGGCTTTAGTCCCCGATTGTTTATGTTTCAATTTCATGGGAAGATACATACTTATATACTTATGAGGTGTAGGTTAGTTGGTTTGAGTAAGTTTTGGTCTCCATCACTTCAGGTTGACCTTCGTGGGGAGATGTTATCAACCACTTTTGTGAAATTAAACTATCTCAAGGAGTATCCTAACTCTGCATGGCTTGGCACAATCCTAATAATAAAATCTGAGTATATCATTATTCCATCCAGTAATAGTTGGCGCCAGCCTATGCTAAATAAAGTTAAAAAAAAAAGACGAAATTTAAAGGAGATACATCAGATATAGTTCTCAACCACTTTTGTAAAATTAAACTATCTCAAGGAGTATCCAAAATCTACCCATCTTGGCACAATCCTAATAATAAAATCTGAATATATCTTTATTTCATCCGGTAATAATTGGCCCCAGCCTATGCTAAATAAAGTTAAAAAAATTACATCAGATATACAATCATAATCCCTTGCAGCATGGTAGCAATCCTCTGCAGCATGGTAGCAATTCAGCCAAGTGAGTCAGAAAGCAGGAGGAAGCAAAAAAAAAAGAAAAAGAACTTGTGATTAGAGGGAAGGCTTACAACCATTAACACTTCAAATTTCAGTTGGCATCCTCTCCCACATCCTCTATCTTGCATTCCGAACATTGATTTTCAGATACCCAGCAAAGGATACACGATAACATAGGTAAAAATTTCCTTGGCATATAATGAAGCACTGCTGGATCATAATGGCAAACCCTTCCATTATTAATTTTTGTGACTATATCCCTTGAGTCACAGGATCAAGCACAATACAGCAGAAATGAAATTACTTGTGTTACAGGATGACCCCAGTAGATAACCATGAAGTTCTCTTTTATATCAACATCTTGGACCCTTCTACTATTTTCTAACTTATGCTTTGTATGAAGTATATATCTCATAGTAGAAATCATGGACTAGTGGAATTATATCTCCTTCTGAAATATAAAGTTGCTCATGTATAATTTTTCCTGCAAGGTAGTATAAAGTTAGAAAGTCCATACCGTTCAAGAACATAAGCCAAAGGAGCAATGGCCAACGTAACAATAGTTTGTCTGTATGTCATGCTATGGGGAAAACAATGAAATGAGAAAGATAATAGGAGAAATATAACTGAATTGAAATCTGAAGGATAAAATACTTTGAAACTCTTATTGATTAAATGATTCTTCGTGTCTTTAAAATCTTCTTGGACCATCTTATTTAACCTAGACATATTTCGTTACATCTCGTTATTCAACCTACATTTCGTTATTCTAACTACATAGGTAATAAGTAAATTTAAATTTTTGTTGTCACATTTTTAGCAAACTCCACCTTGAAAACAATTTTCCTAATGCCCATTCATCATCTTTTCTACAATCCGAGAGAAGCGAGACACCATCTCAACTTCTCTACTGAAACTGGCTCCGTGAATATATCTGCATGATTCTCCTGTGTGCGGACCTTCTTGAGGACTACTTTGCCACCTTCGATTACATGTCTCACAAAGTGATACCTTACATCGATGTGCTTGGTCTTGCTGTGATAGGCTGGATTTGTAGCCAAATGAATAGCGCTCTGACTGTCACAAAACACATTCACTTTCTCCTGCATCCTTCCAATCTCATCAAGCAAACCTTTTAACCAGATTGCCTCTTTATAGGAATCTGAAGCAGCTATATACTCTGCTTCAGTAGTGGAAAAAGCAACTATCTCTTGAAGCTTTGACATCCAACTGATTACTCCACCTGCAAGAGTAAAAACATGACCTGTAGTAGACCTCCTTTTGTCCAAATCACCTGCATAATCAACATCCACATATCCACAGATTGTACCTTCACAACCATCAAAGTTGATGCAATGGTCACTTGTGCCTCTCGAATACCGAAGCACCCATTTCATTGCTCGCCAATGTTCTTCCCCTGGATTTGCCATGAACCTGCTGACAACTCCAACTACATGTGAAATGTAAGGTCTTGTAGATACCATCACATACATTAAGTTGGCTACCGCATTTTCATATGGTACATGAGACATATACTTCTTTTCTTCATTATTTCTAGGACTTAAATCCGAAGAAAGCTTAAAATGGGAAGCTAATGGAACATCAACAGGTTTCACATTGTCCATACCGAACTTTTCAAGTACTTTCTCCACATACTTCTGTTGTGATAACCAAAGCTTACCATTCTTCCTGTCTCTGTGTATCTCCATGCCCAAGATATGTTTTTCCACTCCAAGATCCTTCATTTCAAATGTCCTAGAGAGCTAAGCCTTTAACCCACTGATTTCTTCCATGATTTTGCTTGCAATAAGCATATCATCAACATACAACACCAAGATAATGAATATGCCATTGAAACTTTTGAAGTATACACAATGATCATACTCACTTCTGATAAAATTTTGGCTCACCATGAAGGAATCAAACTTCTTGTACCATTGCCTGGGCGACTGCCTCAGGCCATACAATGATTTCCTGAGCTTGCAAACTAATCTTCTGCTGCGACCTTGTACAAAACCTTCTGGCTGATCCATATATATCTTTTCATCCAAATCACCATGAAGAAAGGCTGTTTTAACATCTAACTGTTCTAACTCAAGGTCCAGTAAAGCAGTTAGTGCTAACACAGTATGAATAGAAACAAGTTTAACTACTGGTGAAAAGATCTCATGAAAGTCAATACCTTCAACCTGAGAATACCCTTTTGCAACCAGTCTCGCCTTATACCTTTCAATACTTCCATCAACTTTTCTCTTCAACTTGAAGACCCATTTGCACCCAACAACGCTTCTCCCTTCAGGAAGTTCTACAAGATCCCAGGTATTGTTCTTGGCTAAGGATTCCATTTCTTCTTCCATAGCCTTTTTCCATATCTTGCTATCTGCATCATCAACTGCTTCCTGATAACAAGATGGTTCCCCATCTTCAGTAATCAATGCAAACGATGAAGCAGAGTCTTCATACCTTTTTGGTGTTCTTCTTTCCCTTGTAGACCTTCTTAGAGTGACTAGTTGCTGACTGGATTCTGGAATTTCTCCAGTTTCCTTTGCTTCTCCACCTTTTTCAGAAGTCTCTCCTTCCTTTCGACTTTCTAGAAAAGGTACAGTCTCCAATTGAATCTGCTGACCTGGCGATACCTGCTTCTGTTTAACTTTTTCAACATTTGATTTTAAAAGAGATGATTTATCAAATGTTACATCTCTACTAATGACTATCTTCCGTGAAGTAGGATCCCACAACCTATATCCCTTCACTGAATAATCATATCCAACAAAGACACAACATTTTGATTATGGATCTAATTTTGAACACTGATTTCTAGGAATAAGAACATAGGCATCACAACCAAAAATCTTCAAATGCGAATAATCACAAGACTGACCCGACCAAACTTCTTCATGAATTTGACAGTTTATTGCAACCGAAGGTGATCTGTTAACTAAATAACGAGCAGTAGATACTGTTTCTTCCCACAACTCCTTTTGTAGATTAGCATTACTAATCATACTTCTGGCTCTTTCCATAAGAGTCCGATTCATCCGTTCAACAACACCATTCTGCGGAGGAGTATAAACAACAGTTTTATGTCTAACTATCCCTTCATCCTTACAAA
>JAXQQM020057967.1:0-101041 GCA_034641835.2 Pinus albicaulis
ACGCTTATCCTTCATTGTGTGTTGAGTTTCTTATTGTGTGTGTGTTTATCTTTCTCATACACCATGTGTATGTTTAACGTGGTATCAGAGATGAGAAGTTCATAACCAGCTCAACTTTGAGTGAGCCATTTGTGTTTATGGCCTATGCATATCTGCAAAAATTCTTGGCATTTTTGCAGCATTTAGAGAATTTCTGCAGAAGACATTTTTCCGCATTCAGGAATTTGTTTTGAGAAGAGTATCATTCAAAAATTGGCAGCACTTAGGCATTGGTTTTGAAGAAGAGCAGCATTGTGCATTCTACAGCACTCAGAGATCTCTGCAGGTTTTCATTCTGAATTTCCATGCAATTTCTGTTGCCCACTTTTAAATTTCCGCATTTTAAAGAGCTACTGGAAAATAGTTTAAAGAGGGCTTTTGAAGATTTTTCTGGGTTTTTCGGTGAAAATTATGCATTTTTAAAATCTTTGCTGCTGGAAAAATTAATTTTTGCCCCAAGTCTACAAGTTTCTGCAAATTATTCTGCTGTGTATTTAGAAAAAATCTGCTGCTATTTTAAAGTCGATTTCCTGCTCTACTCTGATATTTTGAAGACAAAAATCGTTGTTTCCCTCACTCATTCTCTGTTGTTTTAATTTTTAAAAATAAAAATAAAAATAAAAAAGAAAAAGAAAAATAAATAAATAAATAAAAATTTTAATTTTCAGGCCTTTCGGCCTCTACAACACAGTACCCTCATTCCCAACTGCAATATCACTCACCTCTCCATGCTACCCCATTCGCTTGCCCTTCCCCACTGCACTACCCAGCCCTCAACCACGACACGACTCTCATTCAACACAGCTCACCCGAGCCACTCGGCCGGCTCCCCCTATCTGCTATCCCTAACTCTGCACTCCCTCAAACATTAACCCCCTCCCCATGCTCGTCCCTCACCTCACTAGGCTGCCCTCTACTCCATGGCTGCTAATCCCTTCGCATCACAGAGCCCTCACCCTGAAATCCCTCACCCACTCCAATCTCACGCGGCCTCACGGCCCTCTTGCCCACCCCCTGACACATCAACCCTCACCCAACCGGCCCCTCCCTCACTACAGCCTGTGCTCACGTTACCCGCAGCTACCCTTCCCTCGCCTGCTTATCGCTCCCCTTATCGCTCTAGCACTCCCAGCTTGCTCGGCCTTTGGCTGCTCCCCTCTACCCTGCTCCCACACACTATTCACCACCCTCTCCATTGCAATACGGACCTCCCCTTATTCCTGTTTTATATTTTTTTTTTAAATTTGACTTTTAATTTTTTTTTTAATTAGTCCCCCCCCCATATAATACCGCCTCTCAAAACCGCCTCCTCACTGCTGTGTATTCTAATTATGCTCTCTCTAATTTTTAATTACACAGTCCCTTCCCCATATAAAATAATTTCCCTTCCCCATTTTTTTTAATTCCCAGTTTTTAAAAAAAAAATTAAGTTAATCCTCCTTTTAAATTAATCCCCCACTCCTTTTAAATTTAAATTTCCCTCACCTCATTTTTTTTAATCCCATATATATATATATATATATTAAAAAAAAAATAGTAGAGAGAGAGGAAGTAAAACAGCAGATAGAGAAAATGAACAGTGGGAAATGAAGAAAATGGCATATGAGGAAATGATAAATACATAGTGAAAAGAGAAGTTTTGCATTGTGATTTGTGACATTGATATTTCGGAAGAGATTTACATGTGAAGACAAGTTTGCCATCATTTTAACAGCTCCTTGAAGAAGAAAAATCAGCTGCCTCAAAGGCCTCTTGCACAGTTGTTTTTGCTGCACATTCATACAAATATTTTGCAGTGATATTGTATTGAACTGACATTGTATTGTGAGTGGATATTGCTTCTTCATAGTTGCAATCAGTAAATTTGAATTGTTGATGTAAGTCATTGTTGCTTGACATCCAAGTCTATACCTTGATGTCCTCCATGATTTGAAGAGCATATTTTGTACTTTGAGATTTCCATAGTTGGAAGTTCTCTTGAGTCATTTGTATTTGTTGAAAGAAAGTTGAATCACATTGTAAACGGGTGCATTTTCGGTTGTAGCCGACACCCTTTCATTTTTGAGCCTAAGTTGTTGAAATGGCTAAAATCAATGAGGCATTAGAGTTGTTGAATAACCTCATTCATTCCAATGTTGATGATATGATAAAAATGAGAAAGAATGCTCTTTGTAATATTCAAAGTTGTTTGCTAGATGCACAAGAAAAGATTGAGTTTTTGCAGTTGGAAACTTAGCTTCAGCAAGATGAACTTTAGCAAGAGAGTCACCATTTTGAACCTGTTTCTATTTAGAAGATTGAGAAAGACTCCCATCAGCATCAAGAAGATAAATATGTAGTTGATACACATTTAGTTCCTTGCACAAGAGCATATTTACATGCAGATGCAGCAGCTCAACCTGCACTTCTCAAGCCCATCATCAGACCTTGGGAAGAGCTTGTCCACAACAAGCACAAAATTGGTCTTGGATATGACAAGGATGTGACTTTTCATATTCCAGACTACACCAAGCCCATCATATTTCAGAGTGCTAGATTCATGTATGACAATTCACCTGTAGCTGTTCTAGATCTTGTTCCGCTTCCACAACAACAGATTGTAAAATGCCAACACTATGATCGAGTTGGCCATATGAAAGATCACTTTTTTGATATTCATCCATGCAAGCACTGTGGTCGGCACACCCATTCTTCAAACAGATGCTTCAGAAACAAGCCTCCTACAAGAAAAAAGATTCATCTTAGATGGATCGCTTCTTGGCAATGGGCATCAGCAGCCAAGAAGATGTTTAAGTCACATGTCAGAACATGTTCACGAGTATTGAGTAAACTTGCAGTTGAGTTTTCGCCATCATCTCACCTTGTCCTTGACAGGGGGGGAAATGGTGGTCATGTACAAGCTTCGACGTTAGATCAAGCGAGCCTGAGCCACAATCTCTCATTCCATGTTCAGAGTTGTAGCCAGAGACACAACAGTTCAAGCGAGCCTGAGCCACAATTCATCATTCCAGATTCAGAGATGTAGACAGTGACACGGATGCCCATGAGCATGCCTTTGGTTGGTGGAAAGCCTTAAACCATCATCTTTGGTTGGTGGACAACCTTAAACCCTCATAGGTTGTAGACCTCCCTTCTTTTAGGTTGAAGGTCTCCCTTTCATATATAAGGGACACTTCCTCTAGCAGAAGCCTTCAGCTTCTTGCCAGCTTTGGTTGAGTTCCAAGAAATGCTTCAAGCATTCCAGTGTTGTTGGTAATCCTTAAACCATCACAGGTTTTAGAACTCCCTTCTTTTAGGTTGAAGGTCTCCCTTTTTTATGAGGGACAATTCCTCTAGCAGAAGCTTTCAGCTTCTTGCCAGTTTTGGAAGAGTTCTGGGAATTGCAACAAGTATTGTGTTCCAGTGTTGGTGGTCATCCTTAAACCACCTCTTTTTGCCAACATTTCAGAGAGTTGATTCAGCCCAAGTGCTGCTATGTATACTTTGCAGATTTGTATTACAACTCTCTTCTTGGACTCACTGTTACACAGTAATTTGTCACCGTCCTTACCATTCCCCATCCCGCACAATGGAGGACCCATTCTGTGACCTGTGAACATTGTCATGCCTTGAAAACATCATCAATGCATCCCTCTGAGCATGAGCTTTATTTGCCCTTGAGACATCTCCTTGCAAAAGTCATGAAAAACATCCCTTTTGGCATTGGCGCGGGCAGGCAGTTCAATACTCGCACCAATGAGGAAATTACTGCAAAGAGGTCGCGCTAACTGGCGCTCTGTAATAGAGCCATAGTCGCGCCACCCAATTTGGGAGTTGTTTTTTAAATAAGGATGGCGGAAGTTGAGTTCCAACAAACTCACAAACCATTTCCTATCTTGAGTTGGGAGGTTTGGCTGCGGGAGTTCTATGGAAGGGAAGTGGTTTTTCCACCTCTCATGGAACCTTCCTTGTTGATAGGGCCAATCCCATAATAATAGGGATCCCAACTCCCTCCTTCCCCATCTATAAAAGCCTGCTCAAATCCATGGCAAGCTAGTCTTGAAGTGCCTAAGCTTTGTATCTCCATATTCCCAAGAGCCTTTGTGCTGTAAAGAATCCCCTCTTTCCCTTAAGGCCGACTCAAGTAAGGAGACCATTGTCGAGAGACTCCAGAGAGGTTTTCCCTTTCCTTGGCGAGCTTTGCGAGACGTGGACGACTGGAGACCCGTCCGAAGGAGACCGCGACGTCAGAACTTGGTTGTAATCTCTCTTCGCCGGTTATTTAATAGATGATTATGATTATGGTTCCACTCTGTTTTCCATCATGTTAATGTGAGTAACGTCCTTCTCGACCGATGTTTAGTTACGTATGCTGGTTTGCGTTTGTATCTGTTCGTTTCTTCCATGTGCAGGTGTTTAACCGTGGAGATCGCGGAGGGATTGTGATCTGCCAAGGCTGAGGAACGGGGATGCTTCTTCTTCAGATCCTAGCGTTGGAATCCAGGTAGGCTTCTATCTCTAGCCTTTTCATTCGTAATTAGGAACTTGCGTCATAACATTGTTTGTTTGTTGCTAGACCCCTGCTGGGCTAGTAGGGATCGCCTCTGTCCACAGAGGGGATTTACCTCCTCAACAAATTGGCGACTCCACTGGGGATCCAGCTTGTTGTTTGATTTGTAAGCTATAGACGGAGCCTGAAGTACAGCCAGATAGCCTTCGAAACGCTTCTGCCTTGCATTAGCGGAGTAGATCAACGCTACTTCAGTCAATCTCCGGTTTGGTTTACGAACTGAACAACTTGGAGTCTTTGTCTTGCCTTGCCGTTTGTATCTTGCTTTTCCTTGCTTGATGAACCTTCTGGGTTGGGTTCTTTGTGTGTTTTTGCTTCTTGGATTGCTTAGCTTGCATTGGTCTGTTTCTGGAGTAGCTTGTTTTAATTTTTGACTGAGAAACTCGACTGGCGCGGTTTTTAACCCGACAGTCGCGCCAATTGGCGCATGTTGCCTTTGTTCAACCCGTGCCAATCGCTTTCTGGCGCCAGTTTCACACTTACAGTCGCGCCACCCCTGTAAGTTTTTTGAGTTTTCTCATTTTTGAGCTCTCTGAAGTTGATCAGTGTTTTTCTTCTTGATTTTCCGACTGCCTGAGTGTGTTGGAGTCTTGTTTGACTGGGAATTCACCTCTGTCCTTTGGTTGTTTGCTTCTATCTACCGATTTCACGTTTTAAGCCCTAGGTCATCTAGTGGCTTAGTGTATCGAGCCCTCCTTGGGAGTTTTGGTGTTTGGATTTTCCTGTCAACTACCTGATTGATTCTCCACATTCTCTAAGTAGTTGTTCATTGTTTTATTGCGATTTTTGGGTGATTGTTCATTTCTTCATTCGAAACTCGTTTGGTCTTGCTTTGGACCTAGATCACACGGTCCATTGGAAGCTTTTGAGTCTTTTCTTCGCTTTGAGAGACTTTGGTCGATTTGGGGATCTGATTGCTTGTGTTGCTGAGTGAAATGTGTTTGTTTTGCTCTCTTGAATATCGTTTCTCAAGTTGCTCCATTTGTTTTCAAGTTTGATTAGTGCACATTAGCCATTAAACATTGAAAATCAAAAAAAAAAAATCTCTTTTGCTTTTGTTAATTAGTGCAAATTGTGATCTTTTCCATATCACTAGTGATTAGTGTTTTGAATGAAAAGTTGTCAATTGCGTTAGTCGCATTAGAGATCTCATTGCTTGGTTTCCTTTCATTTCGTTTGTGTAAAATCTCTCAACTCTTCTCTAATTAGTTTTCATCGAACGAAATGTTGCACTGTGGCATATAGCTTTGCATTTAGGAGACACTACATACGATAGGGCCTGGAAATTGAAACTTAATCGAAGATCAACTGTAAAATTTATTCAATTAACCTAAGGCAGCATTGGAACTTAACGAAACATATTTAGAAGGTCTAGGCTAGAGACGTGTTCCGGCGTCGTTAAACCTAGCAGCTGTCGTTCGCCTGTTGGCTTTAGACAGCGCTAGTACGGACTTGCGCTCCCGTACCGTCGCGTATATAAAGGGAGACCCCTCTAGGTTTTCAATCCTTTATCCACAGGAAGCCGAGTCTGCCGCCCTATACCCGTGATACACCGAACACAGCATTCGGGGAGACTACCTGCACGTACGGAAAGTCCTTGGTCGATTTCTGTTTCATTTTTTGAAACCAAGGTGTATATTGCAGTTCACGGATATTTGGTACACCCTTTGTGCCTAGTTTTTCCTGAGCAGTCATTTGGTCTTTTCTGACTCCCTAAACTTGAAAAGACCGTCAAGTGCTTGTCCTTTCACGCTTGTGTCAACTCTGAAAGAGATAGAGTCATCTTTTTATCGTTTCTCAACTCTTAAAACATGAAACGGTAGAATCTCTTACTTTCCAATGTGGTAAAATTAATCGCCCACGACTTCACACCTATTTAGACATTGCTTGTTGACCGTTTGATCGTGTGTCTTAATTCATTTTCAGCCCGTGTGTGTGTTTGCCTTTTTCTTCTAGTCTTTTGCCACAGTGGCGGAACCATCGGTTTCGTCTACTGGTAGTCCTTACACGAACGATTCTTCAGAAGCTTCTCAGCCTTCTGTTGAACCACAGCAGCCTGTTGTTTCCGAGTTTCCTAACAGGGGACCGGTTCTCGCCGAGCAACCCTTTGGAGGACCAGTTGAGTTCAATTGGCCCTTTTCGGACCCTGTGTCTGAATTGAGATTAGGAGCTGGTTTCCTTTCTCTTACATCGGGTTCACCATTTGTTGCTGCTGTTTTTCCTCCTAGTCCTCGCCGCCTTTTGCGTGATTTAACGGCAGGATCAACCATGAGTGATTCTGGTGAGGAAATTCCGGGGTATGATGACTATCAGCGCATCCCTCGTAGATTGTTTGAGGGAGACGGCTCCGAGCTGGCTACCACGTCGTCAGCCAGCCCTTCTTTACCACAGGGATACAGATCTCTGGGTCAGATCATTTCAGCTGCAGCCTCTATGGGGATATCACTCCCGCGTCGAGACCAGCTGCCACTACACCCGGGGTGTCCCCTTCGACGCCGGTCACTTCTGTTCCCGTTCGGCCCACTGTTTGTGTGGCTGCCTCTTCTTCTGTTGTCTTAGCATCTGCTACTAGGGCTGGGCCAACTCCTGAAGACATTTACCTAGCTACTGCTATACCGGAGAATATCTCTCCGGAGGAGTATCGGTTGTTTTTGCAGCAGCCGAACGCCGGAGCTGGACAAGTTCCCCAAGATCCTTACCGATCCTTCTTTTCGCACTATGCACAGGATGGCACTCCCGTGTATGCGTTCCCAGGTCAATTTGACGAGCACGGGGAGGTTTTGCGCCTTCCTGCTCCTGAGGCTTATTTGTATGCTCAAGGTTTACCATACAACCAGGCTTACAACCCGCAGGGACAACCCTTCCAGGGCCAACCTGCGGGCCAACCTGGCTATTTGTATGACCCACAGGGACAACCCATCCAAGGCTACCCTGCGGGCCAGCAAGGGCCATTGTATAATCCGCAAGGACCATATTATAGCCCTGCTGGTCAACCTACTCAACCTCAGCTAGGGTATCAACCGGGACAGGCCTATGGTCCTGGGGGGCAAATCCAGCCTTCTTTACCAATGCAACCGCAGTATCCTGTCGTTTCTAACGTTGCATATCAGCCAGGACCACCCTATGGTTCTGCTTCAGGTCAAATTGGTTTCCAGCAAGCACCTGGTCCTGTTCCTCCACCAGGGCAACCGGCTCATCCGGTACAGCCCGGTGTTCCGCCTCCAGGCCAGCCGACCCATTCGGCACAACCTGGGGCTCACTTACAACCAGGTCAGCCTGCGCAACCAACACCGCCTGGTCACCCGGGCCAGCCTGGTCATTCAGGCCAGCCCCCTCACTCGGGTCAACCTGTTCATTCAGGGTAGCCCTCTCATTCCGTACACTCTGCTCAACAGCCTGCTCATTCAATGCCGCAGCCAAATCAACAGCTGCGCCCTACGTACCAGGCTCCGCAGGGTTCCACTTATCAGCAGCCTACTCATCCTCAGAGTGGTTATTATCCTCATGGTCAGTCTCAACCGAACTATAACCACCCTGGAGGTTCTCAGTATTATCCTCCTCCACCCGGTTCTACCTACGCTCAGCAGCCAAATCCAAACGCTGCTTATACAGGGCAGACACCTAATCAGGGCCCGAACCCTGGTTATCAAGCCCCGCACTATGGTTACCAGCAGCCAAATCAGTCTGGTTATACAAACTATGCCCCCTACAGTCAGAATCCTTCGGGACAGAACCCATGGGGGCAGGGATATTCACAACCATTGTGGAGCACGGGTACCGGACCTTATCCTGGGACTGGTATGGTAGTTAATCCTCCATTGCCGTTCCTGGCTACCTTGGAACTGCCGGACGTTTCAAAGTTGACCAATGATCCGATTTCGCATAATCCATATTGGCCTCCGGTCCCCACCAAGATACCAGGTGACTGTCCCAAGTTTGAGGGCAAAGCTGGCGAAGACCCCCAGGCGCATGTGATGACGTATCACCTCTGGTGTTCGTCTAACTCTTGGGTCGACGATTCAATTCGTTTACGTCTTTTCCAGCGTACTTTAACAGGAGCTGCTGCTAAGTGGTACATAGAGCTATCCCGTGGTATTTTTCAGGATTTCAACTCGTTAGCCATGGCTTTCCTCACGCATTTCCAGTTGCCGGTCCGATATGAGGTCGGGACGCACCTCCTGACTTCTCTGAAACAGGACACGATCACTCACATTTCGGATCGCATCCATGAGTGGCGGCGCCGTCGTCGACTGATCAAGTTTCACATACCTGATCAGATTTTGACTCACTGGTTCACCACCTCCTTTGTGAATAAAATCGCTCAGGATATCGCGATGGGAGCGTGTGTGACGAAGGAACAAGCTATCGCACGTGCCCAGTACCTGGATCTTGTCTATTCACAATCTGGCATGCTTTATGACATCTTGACTGATGCTCCACGGCCCGGAACCACTAAGGCTCCGCCTACCCCTACGGTGGATGGTGTCATTGGTTCCGTTTCTCAAAATTCGAAGAAGTCTTCGAATGGGAAGCAGAAGGCTAATTCTTCCAACAATACCTCTGCTAATCCCGCCTTATCTGATTCTGGTAAAACCGCGGAGGTGAATGCCGTCCAGGCCAATCCTACGGACAAATCCTCCAAGGGGAAGAAGAAGGGCAAAGGCAAATCAAAATCTGATGCCCCGAAACCGGAATCTAAATCTCGGACTGAGGATGGCTCCCAACGTAAGCCGATATTCCCTTGCCTCATCTGTGAAGGTGACCATTATACTAAGGATTTTCCACGACGGTCCGAAGTTAGTCAACTTCTTAAAGGCTCAAAAGGGACTCTGGATGTTTTAAAAGAGCCATTTCCATCTCAGCAGACCCAGATGGTCGAACAGGCGTCACCATCTGCACCGTTTGGGTCTCAAGTTTTCATGATGAAGACTAATGCACCTATCACTATCGCTACGCGGTCGAAGGATTACAATGAACCGCGGTAGGCACCCGGGAAGGCAGTTGCGGAAGGGCCGCCTCCCCCACCTGTCTCCGGTCCATTGGAAATCGAGAAGCCGACTCCCGAACCTGTTGTGAAACCACCTCCCAAGGGTGTTCTTCGAAGATCCTCTTACAATCCAAATGCTCGTGCCGCTCAACATTACAGTATCGTTGAGGATCTGGCACAGGCGCCATGTGCCATGTATGCACTTGAGGTTCTTCAAAGTTGTCCTTCACAACGGAAGGCTTTACTATCTTCCATCGGTGGTATCGATCCCGCCGAATCGAGCCTTCTCACCTTCGATCTGGAGAATTTTACTCCCCGGCTTCCACATCAAATCGCTTTGGTCATTCAAGTCGGGATTAACGGTCTCAACATTCATAGGGCCGTCATAGATGAGGGTGCATCTACCTGCGTTATGTCCTTCGCTTGCTGGAAGGCCATTGGCTCTCCAGTCTTGTCGTCATCTCCCAATGCCCTCGAGGCATTTGATGGTTGGGAGTCTAAACCCCTAGGAGTTCTCGAGAGTCTTGCGATCACATTACAGGGAAAAACTGTCAACGTAGAAGTAGAAGTGGTTGACGCTAAACTCAACTACAATATACTTCTTGGCCGCAGCTGGACCCATGCCATGCTCTGCGTGCCGTCTACCGTCTTTCGATTCATTAAGTTCCCCCATGAGGGCAAGATTGTCACGGTAGATCAGTTGTCATTTTTCACCTCTAGCTCTGAGAACAACGTGCCATACGTGGATCAAATTCCAAATCCCCCAGACAGCATAGGACCTGGTCTTTTCAAAGACCCAGTCCTCATGGGTATATTCCCCGCACCGCCACCGAATACCGCTCAAGTCAACATGTTGTCCAGGACTGATGACCCCTGGCTTATTCCTACACCTGAGCAGGTATATGATTTTGGAGAATCCATGCCTTTAACGCCAGTAGAGATCAGCTACTGTGAGATTGTTGCCGCATCGGACCCTCCACCTCCTCAGCATGCTCCGATGAGCATGGCTCTCGACGTCTACTCGCAATCCCCCTGGCTTGGTCAGGCTGATTCACCTGATCCTCTCAGAGAGACTTTTCCTTCCGATGAGGCTATCATTGAAACTATGTCTCTTGAGGAGCTGCCCTGGGGCGATGGACATCATCGCTCCTCGTTTATGCCCAGCTTGGGGGCAATGACTGATTGTCTGGAGCGTTATGCTACTCAGGTTCCTTCCCCTCCTCTTCAAACACCGATCTTAATGCACGAGGTTTTTTCGGAGGGTAATCTGAGTAACATTACTCAAACTGTTCCAATCAACATCTCCGTTAAACCGGGGATTGTTGAGAACATTCATGTGGGTGTGACTTGTTCTCCCGAGGAGATTCAAGTCTATACTGAGCTTTTCAAAGAATTCAGAGATGTTTTCGCATGGTCTTACGAGGAAATGTCGGGAATTGATCCGAGTATTGTCGTGCACGAGATTCCAACCTACCCAGGTGCGAAACCCGTGCGCCAACGCTTACGTCCCATGCATCCTCGGAAAGCCGCCACCATCAAGGCAGAAGTTGAAAAACTTCTGAACGCAGGTTTTATTTATCCTATCCCCCTTACAGAATGGGTGTCCAATATCGTCCCTGTTGATAAAAAGCAGGGTACAATTCGAGTCTGTGTGGATTATTGCGATATCAATCGCGCCTGTCCTAAGGATAATTATCCCACTCCGTTTATCGACAAGATCATCGACGAATGTGCCGGGAGTGAGATCTATTCCTTAATGGACGGTTTCTCAGGCTACAACCAAATCAATATTGCACCTGAGGATCAACATAAGACCACATTCATCTGTCCGTGGGGCACTTTCGCGTACAAAAAACTCCCGTTCGGCTTAAAAAACGCTGGCGCCACGTTTCAGCGTGCGATGTCCTACGCTTTTCATGATATTTGCCATATCGTCCAGCCTTATCTGGACGACTTGCCAGCCCATTCAGGTAAGCGAGAGGACCATCCTGAGCATCTCCGCCAGATATTCCTTCGTTGCAGACGCTACAATATCAGGCTCAACCCTCATAAGTGCGTCTTCTGCGTCGATTCTGGCCGTCTTTTAGGCTTTATAGTCTCGAAAGACGGAATTCGCCTTGACCCTCTAAAGGTTGAGGCCATCATAAATCTCCCATCACCCTCCTCCCTGTATCAGTTACAGAGTCTACAAGGGAAAGCGAATTTTCTTAGGTGCTTATCCCGAATTATGTCGAGGTGGCCAAAGGATTCACTCGTTTGTTAAAGCAGAATGTTCCTTTTCACTGGGACGAAATTGCTCAGGAATCCTTTGAGAAGCTAAAGACATTGCTAGTCAATGCTCCGTTGCTTCGTCCTCCGGACTACCACCGCGACTTTACTTTGTATCTAGCCGCCGCATTCAGCACCATCGCCATGGTCTTGGTGCAGGATGACGATAACGGTGATGAACATGTTGTTTATTACCTGTCTCGGAACCTTCTCGACCCGGAAACACGTTATGCACATGTCGAGAAGTTGGCCTTAGCAGCAGTACATGTCGTACAACGCTTTCGCCATTACATCATTTTGCGCACGATAACAGTGATTTCAGACTGTAACCCTATGACGTATATTCTTTCTAGACAATTACTAGGGGGCAAGTACTCCAAATGGATCGTGATCCTGCAAGAGTTTGACTTGGAGTTTACCACTGCCAAGTCAACTAAATCACTGGTCTTCGCTGATTTGATATGTTCTCTCCCTACGGACTCTGTTCCCTCACACTCAGAAGATCATATACCGGACAAAACGCTATTTCTTATCGATACTCGTGATCCTTGGTACGGTGACATCATAGTGTATCTTCAGACCGCGACATTTCGGTCTGAGTTGGATAAAACTGCCCGCCGTCGGATTCGGCACCAGTCTCAACCCTACCGTATCGTAGGAGATACCTTATATCGCATTGGAGTAGATTCGGTGCTCCGACGATGCCTTACCTTGGAAGAGGCTGAGAAAGTCTTGAATGACTACCACAGTGGCGCCTGTGGTGGACACATGTCCGGGTATGCTACTGCCCAGAAGATTCTGCGGGCAGGTTATTTCTGGCCTTCCATATTCAAGGATTGTATCACTGCAGTCCGTAAATGTCATCCATGCCAGATTTTTCAGCGCAAGATGTGCGCGCCGCCATTGCCTTTGCATCCCGTTATTACCGTCGGCCCTTTTGCAAAATGGGGCGTGGATTTTATGACGTGTAACCCTCACTCGGCCGGGGGGCATGCGTATATCATTGTCGCCGTCGACTACTTCACTAAGTGGGCCGAGGCGATGCCTACACTAGCTGCTGACGGGAAAACGGCTGCTTCATTTATATTCAACCATGTTATTGCACGATTCGGGGTTCCTCAAGCCATCGTCACTGACCATGGTACTCATTTCCGTGATTACATGATGACGGAGCTGACTTCAACGTTGGGCTTGCGTCACGACAGCTCAACACCATACTACCCTCAAGAAAATGGTCAGGTTGAAGCGGTGAACAAGGTTTTGGTCACCATGCTTCAGCGAACAGTTGGGATTCATAAATCCAATTGGCATCTCCAACTGTTCTCAGCTCTCTGGGCATACCGAACATCTGCTAAGAGTGCAACCAGGTTCACACCTTTCCAATTGGTGTACGGTCTGGAAGCTACTCTGCCGGTTGAATGTGAAATTCCTTCGCTTAAATTAGCGGTGGAGCTCTTACCGGATACCTCCCCTGAGGAAGAACGTCTTCTGTATCTCGAACGATTGGATGAAACCCGTCGACTAGCTGCTTTGATCATCGAAGCACAAAAGAAGAGGGTCAAAACTCATTTTGATCAAACTGTTTCTCCTCGTTCTTTCATTGAAAGAGACCTCGTCCTCTTGTACGATCAGGCACATGATAAGCTTGGAGCCGGTAAACTCCAGCCTATGTGGCACGGTCCCTATATAGTAAAACGCGTTTTGAAAAATGGGGCCTACGAGCTTATAGATTACGAAGGAGTTCTGCTGGCGCAGCCCAGAAATGGGCTGTACCTTAAAAAGTACTACGCCTGAAGTGATTTCTTGGTGTGGTATGTGTACATAGGTGTGTGATTGTCATTTGTGTGCATAGTGTGGTGTGCTTTGTAAACATCTTTCTGCTGATCGGGTCTCCCTGGTTGTGCAGATGTCTATTCATCCATTTGTTGGTTTCGCGGATGGTGCCTCCCGCAGTACCAGGAATCTGTCTTCCGCAGCCTCGGTAATTTACGATCCTGCTGGTGAGTTGATTGACCTGCAAGGTGTGTGTTTATGACATACCACGAACAATATCGCGGAATATAGTGCCGTGTTGGAATTATTAACCGAGGCAGTAAACCTTGGTATCCGTGAATTGCTCGTGTACCTAGATTCACAACTTGTAGTGTTACAGCTGAACGGACACTATTCGGTAAGGAACCCGTCCATCTTACGTCTGTATTTGCGTATTCGATTACTGGAAATGAATTTTGACTACATTACATATCATCATATACCCAGGCATTTGAATACATTAACAGATGCAGTAGCAAATTTGGTATTATACAGACATTTGCGCAATTTATAAATCATCATCACATGTAAAGAAAGACTCATCCAGAAATAGATATGTATATATATAGGTATCGAAATGTTTACATAGAGTGTGTCACATAAAACTCAAAAAATATACATAATCATCTTAGTACATCCTGAGACACTGTGTCTCTCAAAAATAGGTGTGGCATAAATCCTAAGGACTAATCTACATGGTGCTCATGGTAGCACGTCACTGCACGCACTAGGTGCCTCAGGATTCGGTGGATCCGGTTCGGAACTCCCACCGTGTGGCGCTGGTATGCCATCGGTACGTCTACTAGCCGGGCATAATTGGGGATCCCATGGGCAATCCCCTCGAGGTTCTGGATCAGTTCTTCTCCTCCGGTGCCTTCCCCCTGGATCTCAGGGGCGAGTTGTGTCCTCCGGGAGATTGGAGACATCCCGGCTGGTCTCTCAGGTCCTACATCTGCATGCATATATAATTGTGTTAAGACGAATGTGTATTAACAAAAAAAAAAACATATAAACATAAAATCAAAAATATGAGGTCTTACCCAGCTCCTCGTCCCAGTCATCTCCTTCTGGTAGTGGGAGATCTGGGTCCCCGGTAAAGTCAGTTCCCGAATAGGGCCAATCTTCCACGACGATCAGCTGGCGCCGTAACCACCTAAAGAACTCTGGCCTCCAGGACATTTGTTGGCCACCTCCAGATCTGGGCATCAGTGCTGCCCAGCGAGCCATTCGTGGCTCTCGTGGTATCGGACTCGCCACTGCGGCCCCTTGGCCCTGGAATATTGGTATGCGTTCCAGAATGAACGATACCAAGATGGAACCATAACCGAACTGCTTCAGTTTCCCCTGTTTGCACTTTGTGAGCTGCCTTTTCATGTTGATAGTTACTGCTTCTGCCCAGTTGAACAGTAAGGGACCCATGCATTCTGAGGCCAGTAGGAGTTGAGTCTTCGTGGCCTCGTGCGGAGCCTGCGACCCAGCAGCCCGCGTAATGGTATGGAGAACTACTCTCAGTGCTAGATCAGGGATAGTATGGATGTCTACCTTCTTGCTTCCTGATCCTGTTTGTGCCCCTCGGCACACCCGTGCCATTACCTGTTCCATCTTTTCCCCGGATGGTCTGCTTCCAGTCAGTACAGGGATTGGACCTCTGCGGGACAATCCAGTGATGAAATAAATGTCAGTGACCTCCAGTTCCAACACTTGGTCTCGTAATCTGAACACCTGTTCATTTTCATCCCAGATACTGATTAGATACTGGAGGAGCTCGGGCTGAGCTCGTAAACATGGCGTGAGGAAGAACTTTTTCAATCCACAGTCTCTAAGTGCATTCATGCAAGCTTGGCTTTGCATGGCCTGTTCATCCTCATCTCCATGCTCTCGTTCCTTCCATTCGATTGCCATTTTGAGTGATTATCTGCATTCACATGGTCAAAAACCCCTGGTTAGATCTTTGATGAGCTTCAAATTCCAAGTAATTTGGTTTAAATACCGAAATTTTGGGCGAAATTTAAGGTTCGGCCGCTGGCGCGGCTGTTTTGCGAACAGTCGCGCCACGTGGCGCGAGCCCTTTACAAGAAAGAGCTCATTGGCGCGGGTCCGTGCCCGATACCCGCGCCAATGGGCCCGGCCCTAAAATTTTAAAAATGGCCATACAAGACTGATTCTTAAGGGAAAATCATTAAAAAATGAATGGAAATGAAGAGCAAAAGGGCGCCTCTTACCTGTGACAGACGAGAAGCTGAATGGTTGCCTGGATTGGTTGCAATCACCGTCAGAAGTTTCTGCTCCAAATGGACCACTATTGTTTTCTACCAAGGTAAATAGTAAAAGTAATTTTATTTTTACCAATTAGACATATTTATAACTTTTTCGATGTTAAATGAGTTTTAAAATTTATTTTTGTCAAATATTTGCATATGCTATGTCGAAAATGGGTTTTACGCTTGTTTGGTATGTGCAGCAGCAGGTTTTTGCGACTTAAATGATGGAAACGAGTTGTATTTTATACTTTTTCGGACTCGGTAAATACACGAAAAATTCACTCTGGAGTCATCTTTCAGCTCTTTTCTGACTCTCTAAATATGAAAAGATCGCCGAGGCCCTTGTCGTTTCGATCTCGTTAAAATGGACACGAATCGACATTCACCTGGTATAAGTTTAACCCTTTTTCGGGCCGGGATGGATTGATTACGAAAAAGGAATACCCTAGCCTATCGCGACTAGGAGGTTTTCCCGGATATTGTTTTCTACCTTTTCGGATCTGGGGAACTATTTACGAAAAGGGACCTGTGGAGTTTTCTTTTCCGCTGTCTTTTCAAACTCTCTAAATGTGAAAAGACGCCGAGTTCTTCCTTTGTCAGACTCGTTAAACCCTGATGACATCGGATATAGTCGAAATGACGTTCTCCGAGTTTCTCCTTCCTGGGACTCGTTAAATGCACCAGGATGGATTCGCCCGAAGGGCGGACTTATATCACAAGCATATGCTATCCCCTTCAAGCTTGTTATTAAAAATAATTGGGGTACTCGCCAGAAATGGTGGGGGAAAAATGGAACCATCGTCGTTGTCGTCGGCAGTATGTCGCTCTTGAACATGGCACTTGTCCGCATCCGTGTCGGGTTGGGGACATCTCATCTCGTTGCTTTACTTTGCCTCCATGGGTTTGGGTAATCTCTTTTGACCTCTCATCTGTTCGCTGCCTCGTCACCATGACCTCTGATCCGTTGATGTCAAATACTGCCAAGTCCACTGTCGTGCCGTTCATGTGTTCAAGAGAAGTTGGCCTCTGCAAATATCAACCTTCCTCTGTTTCTCATACGATCCTGATTCACAACAAAACATCATGTTCTTCTGTCTCGTGTCGATGATGTGGGAATCATTATGGCCCACCTTCGATCAAGGTCACTTCCTGTCGACATCAACTCATTATCCAGGAAGCTGGTCTAGAGACTCCTTATGGTACCTTGGAGCCTGCATGCCTCAATGGCAGGTTCGTCGCATTCGACGAGAGGTTTACATCATTGGCCTCCGATCGAGTGATTTTGCGGGTGTTCGACGTCAGTTCATTTATTCGCACGCCGTAGATTGTACCTGTAGTACCTTGGGGACCATTGTCATTATTGGTGGTTTCTCTCGCGTCGGTTAACAGCTTTCATCATTGGCTGGTAATCCGACGATGTTCTTGCATGTTCGACTTCAGCTCACATATTCACATGCACGAAATTGTACTTTTTTGGGTCGAGATGGAGCGCAAGACCCTGGATTGTGTCTGTTGTAATCCAGGCCGCGATTGTGGATTATTATCATTATGTACATGACTCACTGATTGGATGGCTGCGACCATACCTGAGTCTATTTATTTGATCTTAGTTGGATGGCTGCGCCCATACCCTGGATCCGGATTATAGCATACTCTGTTTCGGATGGCTACGTCCATACCACTTATACATCATGTACTTGAGATATCAGTTGTATCTTTCTGCGCAGGTTTTCCGACGGCGGGCCTTCAGTTGAACATGTTCTCGTAAAGCATTTCACCCCTCTCCCTCTCAGGCCTCATACTTTAGGGGGCATCTGTTACACAGTAATTTGTCACCGTCCTTACCATTCCCCATCCCGCACAATGGAGGACCCATTCTGTGACCTGTGAACATTGTCATGCCTTGGAAAAATCATCAATGCATCCCTCTGAACATGAGCTTTATTTTCCCTTGAGACATCTCCTTGCAAAAGTCATGAAAAACATCCCTTTTGGCATTGGCGCGGGCAGGCAGTTCAGTACTCGTGCCAATGGTTCAGCAGTGAAGTACTTTACCTCATCAATGACCTGCTTGGTTTTCAACTGCTCATTTTCTTACTCAAGAAAGTTTATAACATATATAGCCTTGTAAAGATTAGTCTGTAACTCACTATTTTTGGCATCCTTGCCTTTGATTGCCACATTTGTGATTTTTTCCTCTTCATCTTTATCTGGGTCAACAATCTGAAATTCTTGCTCAGTTTCATGATTTTCCTCCTCATCATGAATGAGTGGCTCAATGACCTTCTCTTTACCTTTATCTACATGTTGTGTTGATGATGAAGGCATGGCCCCTTTCACTCAAAGTGAAGCAAACACATGCCTATAGCCTCTCTGGTAGGTTTTTGGAAATGGCTCAACCTCAACCAAACTAGCCCACTTAGGCTCAATGTCATTTATCCTTCTAGGTGACCCAAAATCACGATAAGATGGTGAATAAGTTTCATGGTGACATGGAGATGAAGGAGGTGAAGGGGACTGATCTAACGATGATGAGCGAATGATGGGATGAGATGATGAAGGGACACATTGTGCATGCTGAATGGATGGATCAATGAAGATATCATTGGCTATGAAGGTGCTCCAAGCAATGTTTAGTTGATGAAGATGGTGGAGGACTATGATTTTTATTAGGGAATGATGGAATAGGCTTTTCATTTTTTGTTCATAATTCTTCTTATGAGAAATGTAGGCCATATTCTCTATACTCCCGAAAATATAATAGGTATGTTAAGCATACTTACCCTAGTGAAGTGCATTAAGAGCCTGATGTGATAGGAATAAAGCCTTGAAAATTTTCCTTCACATGAGAAATATTTCATTATAATATTCATCATAGGTTCGTATATGTCTAAGAGGTGTGAAAAATGGAAAAATATCCTTGTTTGATTTTGATGTCTTGGTTTGAGGAAGAAGTCATAATCCTGTTTCTTCAATCTACCTTTCTTGAACCATTTCTCCCCAACATTAGGGATCCTTGTAGCATCTGAAATGACAGCAGTAGATAAGGTGAAAGTGACCCCAACTAATTCAACTTTATTATCATGGAGTCTTGATATGAACAGTCTATTCAGCATGGGGTTGTGTTTAACCTTCTTGACTTTCTCACAAAAGTCATAACAGCCAACATGTTTCAAGCATGTGACACTCAATGGGGAAGCTAAGAGTTCTTTGGTGTTAGCAGGCTCAAGTCTGAGCACTCTTCCTCCTCTATGTGACCTCCTTCTCTATGTTTCCTTTGTTTCAGTGAATGTTGTGTTTTCCTCTTCAATTTCCATGGTATTTTTGTCTAAAACCCTAGGAATTAGGGAAGGATAATGGGATATGGGGATGGGAAAGGAAATTTGATGGAGATATCTGATAGAGATATGTGATATGGGAAGGGGATAGGGAGTAATGTTTAGGGATATGAGGAATAGGGAAGGGAATAGGAGAAAGAGTGAGGGGAATTGGGTTTTAGGAGCCTAGGTCTAGAATGGTACCTAGGGATTAGGGTTTTAAGAATTAGTAACTTAGGGAGGGGTTTATGATAACAGGATTTATGAAATGAGTTGTAAGACTACAAGGATGCTATGGAGAGTAAGGAAAGTGATGTTTTGGTAATTATGGGTGCAAGGGAGAAAAACTAGGGTTTTTCTTCTAGAAAACACCAAATTACCACTTCAATTGTAAACTTGAACACATAAAACTTTGAGAATATTATTATGATGGAAAATGCCTCTTACTAGATTGCTAGAAGTGAATGGCTGAGTGGAGAAGATGTGGGAGAATTTCCGATCATTTGGATGGTTTTTCAAACTTGCTGGTCATTTGCACCATCAACAAGGTATTTGTGCCATCAGCAATGTATTTGCGCCATCCTTTCACGATATTTGCGCCCTCCAAAAAATATTTGTGCCTTGTTCAACTTATTTGCGCCATCCTTTTGGGATATTTGTGCCTTCCAAAACTGATTTGTGCCCTAAAGAACGTATTTGCGCCTTCCTTTCATGATATTTGTGCCCTCACTTCTACTCCTTTGGCCAATTGTGCTTAGAATTTCAAAAAGTTTGACTGTTGGAGTGTTGGCTCGATATTTTAAAGAGGCAAACGAACTTGATTTGATGTATTTAGTCATTAATAGCAAATTGAATTTCAATTTCAATTTAAAAACCCACTTTTCTAATGTCTTTTTTTCACTTTTTTGAACTATTTTTTTATTACCCTTTTCATCTGACATTTTTCTCTTGCAGGATGATTTTGTTGGATTTTGTCATTTCTATCCTTTAGTTTGGCATGTGTGTTTTGAGTTGGCAGCTAGGTATTGAAAATATTACATATAGAAAACATAAAATTACATAGGAAATTAAAAATAAATTACATCTATGTTTTCATGTCAAAATGACATTTTGATATGAAAATCATAAAAAATCAAAGTTACAAACTTAAAAATATCATATTTACATACTGATAATCTTCTGCAGATGAAAATAAAATGTTTATTGAGTCACTCTCACACATTTTGTTGACTTTATTGGGATGAAATGGTGCATTTTTTCACCTTGAAAAATAAAACCTAATGACCTAATGGGACATTGAATGCCCTGACTTCCATGATTGACTTTGACTGAGATAAGATATGGTGAAATGAGATTTTAAAAAGTGTTATTATGCTCAGCAAGACATGAAGGTGAGCTAGCAAATGTGATTTTCTAAGGGAGAGTGAAGTTTTATTGAGTAGGACTACCATCAGTGAAGCAATTTTTATCATGACCTAATTGAATGATATAAAAAATTTAGAATGGGACACCTAAAATCAGAATGAAGAGAGTTATTTTTATCACTAATGGCAGAATGCATATTCTGACACTAACAAACACCAGAAAAAAGAAAACCCAACTCTCGGAACAGGATTGCGAATTTCACAATAAGAACGGGCACGAAACATTATGGGTCTAATTTAAATTTTAAACATGAAGCAGAGGCGAGGCAAAGGCAACCAACGAAGGGGAATTAGCTCGGAGCAGGGCCCACCAGCCGAGACGGAACCGAATGCCGACGGGTTGCTGGCGGGAGCTGTCACATCACCAGAGGGAGTAGCCGGACGGGAGCTCCATTTCATCTAATAATATACTGCTCCATTTTAAAGGGATTATTAAATATTCCGTGGGAAATTTAACTACATATATAGGTAAGCTAGAGGGAACATGTAAAGAGACCTCCACCCATAGTAAAATCAATTAAAGAAGAATTCCTCCACTTGTATGCACGTTTTGAAGGGATTATTAAATGTGCCACGGTAAATTTAACTACATATTTATACTTGAGATTTAGAAGAGCCTACCAACAGGGTTAAGATTCAAGAAAGAGGGAGCACCTAAAGATACTTCTAACGCCGCCAGGTTTCAAAGTTAGTAACTTTTGGACAGCATGTTGCTTATTATAGAGGAATGTTTCCATATTCCACCAGATATTTGAACATGTCAAGCATAGAAAAGTTCAAAAAAATCGTGATTTACAGTTTCTCTAATTCATGTCCCGCCATCAATATATCTCCAATTCCTATCCCACCTGCAGCAGATAGATTAGAGGAACAGGACCTAATACAATGTAGATCCATACACCACCCATCGATCTAGATATGGATAATGATGAACTCATCGATGTCACGATCGCTACAGAGACTGAAAGTGAAGATAGGATCCGCCAGTTAAATCATATTTCATCAAAACAAGGCCCGCGCAAAGGAAGTTACCATATAAAGCACATTGTGAAAAACAGGGTTTCATCAAAGGATAGGCGTGGCCTATGTTCGAGCACACATGCCACCGAGTCTGGGGCGGGTAGGTTGGAGATTCCAACATTGCATACGGTCACCCAATTGAGTAAGAATACTCAAAAGTGCAATAAGTGTATTAAAGCACAGTAAGTAGTCCAAAAATTGATTTTGGTGGTCGAATTTGATCTGAATGGATTGTATTAGTTTTGTTGTGCTAAGTATCCAAACAGTAATTAAATTGTGTGCATAAGGTTCACTGAAGTTTGCAAGTGAAATAAATGGTTTTAACTTAGTTAAACAGATTTTTATGTGAGGTTAAAGCATGTAAATTATCTTGTATAACATTGTGCAGCAGTATATAACAGATAAATAAACATCACATGTAACAATACTAAGAAAATTTGATGAATCAGTTCACCCCTCCTGGGCTACATCTGTTGGTCTAGCTCCCAATGGTATGTCCCTCTTATTGCTCAAAAATGGTAAGTACATGTGATAAAAAGCCTCAAATGGTTGTGCTCTCTGCAAAAACAGCTTCATAATGCTTGAATTAGTCAGGAATTACTATTCATTTGTAGAAAACAGAGAATGGATGCTCAATACACTGAAAACACCCTAGTGGCCGTGGTGGCTCCTTGACCTCTCCTGAAGCAAAACATGTGTGAAATGACCTATGATGGCTCTGAAACCGTTCCAATGAGTTCATAATTTCAAAAAACAGCCAAAAATTACTATTCATTCATCAAAAATGGTCGAAATATCCAAGAGTTATGACCAAAACAGTGATTTTCCAAATGTCCCTTAAAAAACTCCACTAATTGTGGAGGACTTGAGTTATCTGCAGTTAGAAAAGGAAATTCCGCCATTTTCTTTGGGTCGCGCTCCAAATTAAGCGAGCGAATAAGTTTGACATTTAATGTGAGGGTGAGGTGGTCACATGCCACCTCTGCTGAATCTGCCGCTAACGGTTTGAACTCCCCGTCGTTACGTTGGAACCACATCCTGCCACCGAAACCGTCGGGTCATGTGATCACCTGTCTTACCGCCGGGGTTAACGCTTGATGTCGGGTGAAAGATTTGATGTTGCAATTTAAAATCACATATGAACGCTTCCTTTGTCGCTGATATTACGGTTTCAACAACCACCAGATGGAGTGGAGGCCAAGGTTATGGTGCAAGGGCATATGGAGGGGGGGTTGGCCCTTCAGGGCTGACCTCCCAAGCCCCCAAACTTAAATACGATAAAGTTTAAATAAAACTTCCGCCACTCTAATGTTAAGAGGTAACGGTATGGCGAAATGGTAGTACATGGGCTTTGCGAATAGGAGGTTAGGTGGTTGACTCCCGCGGCTCCAAAAAATTTTACACCATGACCTCTGGGCCACGTGGCGGCCTCCGGGCCTGCCATGTGGCAGCCTTTGATTGGCCCAAAAATTCAAAAGTCGAACCTCCATCCAATCTCTGATTGCCACTTGTTGAACTTCGATTGGCAAAAACAGAATATTTTGGGGAATATTTCAAGAATATTCCCTGGAATATTCTCTTTTTAATTTTCCAAAATGCTAAGTCAAACTTGGTCAAAGTCTAGTTTTTTTTTGGAGTTTACTAGGCTTTTCAAACCTTCATAACTTCTGCATACAACCTCCATTTTGCGAACCGTTTGTGGTGCCAGAATCGCAGCGATGAGATCTTTCTGGTCGCTTAGGTTTAGAACACTTCTGAGAACTTTCAGTTTTTAGCATTTTTTAGCAATGGACATGATCTCCTAATCACACCTCCCTATTGGGAAGCTTTTGGACCCCAAAAGCTCTCTGGACTACTGAACATGAATATGAGGAGACTATGTCCCCATTCTTCCCATATTAATCCACTTAAATTTCCCTAATTTCATTAATTGGAGCTTTTCATGAAACGACAAATTTTTCCTTGATTCCATTGACCAACCATTGTTGTTTTTGACTTTGTCATCCTGCACATTTACTGAATTTTCAGTACAACTTAAATTTGTAGTAAACTTAATGTTTCTACATTGGTCTATAATCAAAGGAAATTTAAATTTACTTTCACCTTGCATCTTGTCCTTATGGCGATTTTTTGTTGAATTTGCTTTGAACTTGTTTCAATTCCTGACCAAGTTTCTTCACCATTGTACCATGCCTTTCTGAAACTAGCAATGAACGTTATTGAGTCTTGTGCCTTGTTTGTCAAGTTGCTTTTCCCTCTCTTGGACCTTTGCAACTTCTTGCACTGACTCTTTTTTTCAGCACCGTTCGACACCAAAGTCGATTGCTGCAACTGTCGGTCATCTTCTTTCAAATACATCCTGCTTTCAAACTGAAACAACTCATTACATATATCAGCATTTACATGAAAAGGATTATGTAAAACTTATCTTTTCTTAATCATCATCAATTTCAATTTTTTACTTGCATTGACGAGCCTCTTCATCTACCCTACATTAACTAAAGAAGAGTCTAGTTTTTTACGATGAGCTCTAACAATGTACTCCTTTCCATATTTGAATAAATGGTACTTGTTCTCATGGCGACAAAAGATAGCTTTCCTGTCATATAAGTAAGGACTGCCCAAAACCATACCTGTTATATCAAGCAGAACAACATCTAACTCAACCGTGTCAATGAAATGTGCAGTTATTGCAAAGCGCAACATGCACTTCTTTGAAACCTGTAAATTTGCATCCTTACAAATCCAACCAAGTGGATATGGTTTTAGATGTGGAATGGTCTCAAGATTAAATTTCTTGACTAAGTCTTCAGAAATTAAATTCGCTTGTGACCCACTTTCAAACAATGTGTCAACCTTGGTATGTTTGGAAATGACCCTCACATGAAACAGTTCAATTCTCTTTTCTTCACTTGGAGCTTCTATGTGGCAGTTAGAAATACTAGAACTGGGTTTATTTTCATTCTCTTTCCCCTTTATGTTCTTTATTCCCATAGCTATGATTTTTTTTTCGTCTCCTGAATCTGACCCTAAGTCTTGTTTAGTTATTTCAACTGTCTTGCCTTTCTCCTTGGCTTTCTCTTTGGCTTTAAAACTTTTTGATTTCAACTCTAGATGAAATTTCCAAAAATGGTCCTCGTCATGGCTAGTTTTAGAACATTGTTTGCAAAATAATTTTCCCTTCTCTTTTCTAGTATTTGCATTTCTCTTTTTCTTCCATTTGCCTTTAAACTCATTTTCCTCATTCCCATTTAAGTTTTTTTTTCCCCTTGCCTCTAAATGTGTAGCTTGAACACAAACATCATCTATGCTTGTAGGGTTAAACATGAGGATTTTATGTCTTAGGTAGATATGTAAACCTCCTATATACTTGAGCAAAGTTTCTTGGCTATGCAAATCTACTCCTAGTAAAAGAGCTCTTCTTCTAAATTCTTGAGTATACACTTGTACATTTTTTCCTTTCAATTGTTTAAAATTTTTCCAGTCCATTATGGCTTTCTGCATGTGAGCTAATGGATAAAAATTTTGTTTTATTGCAGAAATGAAATATGTCCATGATAATATAATATTACCATATTTTTTGATCTCCTCCTTTGTCTTGGCTTCCCACCAAACAAGTGTTGCACCGTCCATTCTCAATTAAGCTAGTTGGAATTTGGTGCCATCATCATGAAAATTTTGAATTCTAAAATAGACCTCTAATTGCCTAATCCACTTATCTAGCTCTTCTGCATTAACTTCGTAATCAAACATTGGCAATTCAAACTTAACATAAATTTTTAGAAAAGGATTTTTACCAGTGTTCTTTGACTTGTGTGACTTGTGTATTGAAGATGAAGTACAGGATGATGAAGATGAATATGAGGGTGATGATGGTGACTTTCCATTGTCTCCATTTCCTCCATTACCCTTCTTGGATTTATCTTCATCATTATGGCCTCCTGACGATCCCTGACCTTCCTTTTGAAATTTGGATCCTTCTCCTTATAGTCTTTCATTCCTTTCTTGATAAAGGACTCTCACCATTTCAGTCATGTCAAGGAATGCTTTCCTGAACACTTTTTCTTCCTCTTTAGGATCCACCTCTTCATGGGTTCCTTCTTCTCTTGAAGTCATGCTTATGGCTTCTTATACTTCTCTTTAAGGTGAAATTTAAGGTGGAGATAATGGAACTCTTACCCTCATTGGCTGAGGATTATTTTGAAATTTCACCAATTGAACGTCTCCTCTCTTAATCTTCAGCCTAGTAAGCATTAAAACTCTTGCAAACTAGATATAATTTTTGGGATTCAACTGCATTAATTAAGTCATTCATCTATGACCATTTCCATGAGAGGAAGTCGTAACTGACTAATTTCTCATGATTTTTTAATATTCCACTTAGCACTCATTTCATCGGGTGATGCTCACAGGGGTGAAGAAGTGGGAGTGAAACTAGTGAAATGAATCACATAGCGTCAATCATCACTTCCGAGGTTTGCACCCGATAACCAAGACTTCCCAGGAGGTCACCCATCCCAGAACTCCTCTGGCTCAAGCACGCTTAAGTGTGGATTTTTCCCCACAATCAAGCCCATTTAGCTTGCTACCCCATTTGCAAAACCTTAGCAAGTATTGTGCCTCATGAACCATTCAAGTAGAGATCCCTTTACTCTTTGTATTTTTAAGTATGAGGGGTTTTCGCAGTGCTTTATATTAGATATCATTTTTGGGATTCAACTGTGTTAATTAAGTCATTCATCTTGCAAAATTTTAAACAAATCCTTTGCAAAAATATTAAACAAAGAAAATACTCTAGCTTAAGTCAAGATCCGTACCAACTTGATCTGAATGGAATGTATTAGTTTTGTTGTGCTAAGTATCCAAACAGTAATTAAATTGTGTGCATAAGGTTCACTGAAGTTTGCAGGTGAAATAAATGGTTTTAACTTAGTTAAACAAATTTTTATGTGAGCTTAAATCATGTAAATTAGCTTGTATAACATTGTGCAACAGTATATAACAGAGAAATAAACATCACATGTAATAATACTCAGCAAAATTGATGAAGCAATTCACCCCTCCTGGGCTACATCTGCTGGCTACTTGTTGTCGAGTTAAAGCTTTGATGTTGCGGTTTCATTTTTGAGCATTTTTTATCAATGGACATGATCTCCTGATCAGAATTATATTGGGAGAACGTTGCTAGACTCATAAAAATATTACTAGTTGGCCGATGGGAGTTCTTAAATATGAATGTCGGTCAGATAAAAAATTGGGTACAGAAAATTTGGTCCTCACTTCTAGGTTACAGACCCAAAGTATGCGTATTGGTTAATGGGTGGTTTGGATTCCACTTCTTACAAGAATAATATGTGAGCGATATTCTATCACTCCCATGGGTTAAAGGTCGGGGGTTCCTGGTCCTATAGCACTGGAACTTTGGATTTGACCCAGTTACAGAAATGCAAAAAATGAAAATAATATAGGCTAAGCTGCGCAAATTCCCCATAGAACTATGGGCAAAAGGGGTCATCGAAGAAATAGTTGATAAAATTGGCAATTTTTACTATGTGGACAACGAAGAATGCATGACCTGCTTGATAATAAAAAAATCACTTCGTTCCTAGTTGAAATAGATTTTGGGGGGCTTACGTGCTGAGATTGACCTATTTTGGGCCACTTACATAAAAAGACAAAAGGTTGATTACTGAGGCATTATGTTTCGATGTTTAGAATTCCACAACACAGGACACTTGCTTAACAATTGTCCTAATCGCTACAAAAATATGGATAGACTGGCTACAGATTTTATATAGTCTAATAGGGATATTGAGCAGATGGATGTTGGAACTAATGAGGTTATGTTTCCCCCTATATTGTCGGACCAACCATTGGAAAAATCATAATTCAGTTTAAAATCAGATAAGTTGGGAAAAAACCTGGAACTAGAGACCTCCTTAAGATCTGTCCCCGATAAAATTACAAATGAGCTTGGTTGTCACATTTCGTTAGAGAGAAGATTATTCATGTGTCCATCGAAGAGAAATTGAAAGAGCATTGATATGGAGGGTCTTAAAGTGAGCAGACTTTCCTTACTATATCCCATTTGTAATAGGCATTATCATGAGGAAGAAATTTTTTCATCTCCAACTAATGAAGATCTTCAGACCCTGGTTGGTAAGGTGGGCATTGGATTGGATGAAATTTCTGTTAGGAAAAAATCCATTCACAACTTGGACTCTGGTGATGGTGAACTGATGACATGCACAACCAGCAGAAAGAAGAGAAGAGAGACTAAATTCAAAATTATTTCTCTATGTGGCAGTTTGGGGGAGGACTTAAACTCTCAATTCTTTAAAGTTATGGAGGCATTGAAGTTGTGGAGGAGGTTCTTCTCCTTTCCTTCGATCTCGGCCCATCTAACACCCATTTTGATGATTCCGTGGATACTCTACCCCGAAACCTTAGAGCATGTTTCCCTGGTGCAAAGGTTCTCTAATGAAGATTATGTCTCTTAACGTTAGAGGCGTGGGATCTACCTATACTAGAAGATCCATAAAACACAATATTAATTCTAAAGGCCACTATATACTATTTCTTCAAGAGACAATGATGTCTAAGGAAAAATCCCTGAGGATTATTTTCCAGATTTTCCCTCAATGGAGTGGATGCGCCACAAATTTCCTTGGAAATTCCAGACGTCTCGCTTCCATTTGGGATCCAGACATTTTTAATTTTAAAACATTCATTTTTTGTGAAGGTTTAATTTTGACTGGCCGCATTAAGGGTAGTCCTTATCGACTTCGGATAATGAACATTTATGCGCCATATGCTAGTCGCAAATCTTTTTGGGGAGCAATCGAATCATCTGGTATCTTCGACATCCGGTCGTGGAACATAGCTGGAGACATGAATTTTACTTTGGATAAAATAGAAAGTTGGGGTCTCAGGGCCAAGACCGACCCGCTGTAGAATTTCTTCAAAAATTTGTTTGATCGAAAATCCCTTTCTTCAAAAATCTAAATTTCTCCAAAAAATTGTTTGATCGAAAATTCATTTCATCAAAAATCCGTTTGATCAAAAATCCCTCACGGACGTTTCTTCGGATATAATGTGTCCTACCTGGCGAAATGGTCATTCGAGTGGAGATGTCAGAGACTTAGTCAAATTCATTCTTGGGTGTTCTTCTCTGATATCTCGGACCATGATGCAATCATTTTGGAATGGATTGAGGAGCTAGACTGTGAAATTTTCAAACTAAAAACTATACAGTTGCAGTGATAGATTTATTCCTCCTAATTATATCAATAAGTTATTTTCATAAATATTCTAGCAAATATCAAAATAAATACTACTACAACATTCACAAATACATATACATAGAAATGAAGAGTAAATGACATAAGCATAAGAATTGATCACATGTACACAGCTATTTTTGGAAAATTATCCCCGGAAAAACCCAATGCGGGAAAATCGGTTCAGCGGATGAGGGTTTTATTAATTCTTCATAAAAATGATATCTTTACAAGGAAATATATTGTTAGAAAAAATCTGAAACACCTGAGACAGAATTCCCGGCACCCTCGGACAATTCTCTGACACCCTGATCAGCGTTTGCTTGCTTCCGTTCATATCTATGTGTTTCTCTGTGCAATCCCAGCACTGGACTGTGTAAGTCTACGTAGGGACTACATGGGTTCTTTGTGGTGCAGCCTGAAGCTACCTCAAGTGGCCCACTGCTCCCCTCTGTCCCTGACGTCAATCACTTCTAACTCCCTCCTCCTTCTGCAAACTCTTCACCCTGCAACTCTCCCACTCAAAATCGAATTCTCTTGCTTCAAAATCTATCTCCTTCGAGTACTGAGTGTATGCCCGGCTTGTTTTCCAAATGACCCTCAAGCCTTCTTTTATAATCTTCTCATTGGAGAACCAACATCCCAGATTAGAAGTTTAATCAATGTCTAAGATTAAAACTTGACTTGATCCTTGCTTTCTAGAAGATTCACACTTTGAATAATTAATACCCTTTAATTATTTCATTTCCATAAGTTTAGACTCAGGGTCTACATTAAAATAATTAATTATTTTAATAAGTCATGAACCGAGTGGAATTTCCACAAACTATTTATGGATTCTCTGGAAATCTGCTATCCAAGGCTCTATGCAAAGTTTGAGACTTGGAACACTTCCGTATGCTACAAAAATCAACACTCCCTCTTAACGAGGGTGGTGTTCCAACAATATGTATGCTTGTTATTTTCGGGAAAATAGGTCCAAACTCCATATTTCACTGCTCATATGATGATGGTCATATTTTTGTTGGATTCCTCTTTCAGAGAGGTGCAAGATTGATCTAAACATAATCTTGATCGGATGAGCAGAACATTGATTTTGAATTTATTTTCCGCATATGCAAGGTCGACCAGATTTATCCCGCATGCCTAAGAGAAGTGTCACACACCCTCATTGATGAATATAAATTAGAGAGACTTGGAGTTCATTTTTTCATCATCTCATCACACATTCTCTCATTGTGATCTGATTGGTTTGATAGCCTTTGGAGGCCTTTTTTCCTCGCACATGTATGGAGCGAAGCTGCTATTTTCTACGTTGATCTATTTAGGGCTTTCTGTTTTCTGCACTACTCTGTTTAGGGCTTTCTGTTTTCTGCACTGATCTGTTTAGGCCTTTTCTGTTGCAGCATTGACCGTGGTCAACCCTTGGTCGTTTGACCTCAATCTTCTGCAAAAATTTTGATTTTAGGAGGCCGTATAGCTGGGCACTAAAATCTAGGAATTTCGGGTTGTTTGACCAAGGCCCTAGTTTGCGTTGACTTTTTTGAAGCTGCCTACATTGACTTTTATACATTGTCCCTAGTTTGACTTGCATTGACTTGTGATGAGATGTCTATGAGGGTTGTGGGTGTGACACATGAAAGTGTTGGCTGACCGCGAAAGACTTTGTGGGTTGAAGCATCCTACTGACCGCCATAACGCCACAATATCTCATATCTTTGCTGGACAAAAGGAATTGTAAATATGATCTATATTTGGCTCGTCTTCTATTGATCTATTATTGTGTTCTATCAACATTTTACTTTGAAGTTTATGTTATTTCTATTTTGTATTGGGCCTAATAAATATTGAAGTAAAATTGCATCAAGCATAGAACACCATGGTTATCTAAATTTAACATGGTATCAGAGCTAAGGTGAAGACAAAGTCCAAGCTGATGTTAGAAGCTATCTTTGAAGGAATAAATCCTATCAAGGACAAATGGCCTCCTCAACCTATAAGGGTTTCAAGGCTAATGATAAATTGATAAGTCAGATTATCATGCATGGAAGATGTCCTTGGATTTGGCGCTAGAAGATCAAGATGTCATGGACTATGTACTGGGGAATATTCAAGAGCCTCCATCAAATGCAATTGTTGCCATGAAGACGAAGTATATAAAAGGGGAAATCAAAGCAAAGATGATTATCCATGATTCTATTCATAAGCACTTGGTTACTTACATTTATGAACTAAAGACATCTAAGGAGATGTGTGATAAGCTGGTGAGCATGTTTAGGGCTAGCAACGCTAATCAAATCCTCTTATTCAAGAATCAATTGAATAATATCAAGAAGGGTAAGGACTAATATATTCAATCCTATTTTATGAGGCTCACTGAAATCAGGAATAACCTCCTAGATATTTGGGAAGTAATATCTGATCGAGAGATGGTTCTTATTGCACTTGGAGGTCTCCCCCGTGATTGGCATGTGTTCAATACCACTATTCTCAATAATAATGTGATTCCTGATTTTGATGAAATATTGATGAGATACACTCAAGAGAAAACAAGAGTGATGGAGTATGCCTCTAATGGTAATGGAAGTGACCCTACTACCTTTGCTGCTCATGCAAAGAAGAAGAATCGTGGTGACCCAAGAAATAAAAACCGTGGTAGAGCGGGGACCAAAGGAAGGAAGGGAAGATGGTACACTTGTAACAAGACTAGTCACTATGCAAGAGAGTGCCCTAATAGAAGGGACTCTTCCAGGGATGACGAAAACAACAACTCGATAAGGAATGGTTGAGAAGGATACTAATCTGGAAATTATCCTTGGAGATAATGCCACCTATCTTGTGAAAGGGACGGGGACTGTGACTCTCCATTTATCTCAAGGTCAAGTCATTCAATTACAAGATGTGTTGTATGTACCTAATTTGAAGAAGAACCTTGTGTCGATTTCGGCAATGGAAGAAAAAGGGTTCAAGGTGGCATTCGTTGATGGAAAGGTACTTGTCTGGAAGAAGAACTTCAAGGAATATCTTTCTATTGGTTTTAGAGTATATACACTCTACTAGGTTGGAGGAAGTCCATTGGGGGCTATGACATGTGATACAACTCTTCAAACAAAGTTATGACGTCGTAGGTTTACACAACTTCATTACAAAGCCCTTCCCGAAGCAAGGAAGGTGGTGACAAGGACGCCCAAATTAAGAGATGATAATGAAGGTATATGTCAGGGTTGTGCCGAAGGGAAGCATACAAGGAAACCATTCCCCTCAAATGTTACAAAGACAACTGATATCTTGCAGTTGATACATTTTGACTTATCTGGTATGCTGCATGTGACATCCTTGGGAGGATGTTCTTATTACATGACTTTTACAGATGACTTCTCCCGCAAGACCTAGATATATTTTTTGAAGAAGAAGGACAAAGCATTCAAATGGTTTCGTACATTAAAGGCCTTGGTGGAAAATCAAACCGAGAAGAAAATCAAAGCTTTGAGGACCGACAATGGGACCGAGTATGATTCAAATGAGTTTAATGACTTTTGTAGAGAAGATGGAATTAAGAGGGAGACCATAACTGCGTACACTCCTGAGAAAAATGATTTTGCTGAAAGAAAGAACAGGCCCATTGTGGAAGTTGCCAGCGCCAAGCTATGTGACCAAGGTCTTCCAAAGTTTCTATGGGGAGAAGCTGTGAACATTGTTGTGTATGTTCAAAACAGATGCCCACATTCCGCTCTAGACTCCAAAACTCCCGAAGAAGTATTCTCTAGTAAGAAACCTGATGTTACTCATTTTAGAGTTTTTGGTTGTCCTATTTACTTTCATGTGTCGAAAGAAAAGAGAAGCAAGTTGGATGCTTCTGGAAATAATGGAATATTTGTGGGCTACAGTGAAACTTTGAAGGCATATAGAATCTATGTGCTTGGTAAAATAGAAGTGGATATATGCCACAATGTCACCTTCGATGAAGATGTTTCCCTCAAGAAAGTAAGAAATCTTCCTATCTCCAAGGAAGACAAAGAAGATGAAGAAGAAAGGAAGTTGGAAGAGCCGAAGGATGACTTGATGCCCGATGTTGAAGGACCTATGGATCCCATTGATCCACCTCCTTCAAATAAGAGAAGACCCTCATGGCTTAGGGATACTCTGGAAGATGTTGAGATACATATTGCGCCAACAGGGACATTTTGTGAAAACAAGAAGCCGAAAAGATACCAAGGATATCTAGTAGCCATGAGTACGATAGTACAATCTGTGCCTGGAACATTTGAAGAAGTCGTAAAGCATCAAGTTTAGAAGGATGCTATGCACAAAGAATATGAGTCCATTATGAAGAATGATGTCTGGGAAGTGGTCCCAAGACCGGAGGACAAGTATATTGTCACCTCGAAATGGCTATATAAGATCAAGCATGGATCTGATGAAAGTGTTGAAAAGTACAAGGCAAGATTCGTTGCTCAAGGCTTCTCTCAAAAAGAATCCATAGATTATGATGATATATTTGCACCTGTGACCCGCTATACCACCATCCGATATATTATTTCTTGCTGCTACGCAAGGATGGAGTCTACATCATATGGATGTGAAGATCGCTTTTCTGCATTGATCTATAAAGGAAGAGGTGTATGTGGAGAAACCTCTGGGGTTCGAAGTCCGATATAGAGACACCCATGTATGCAGGTTGAAGAAAGCCCTCTATGGGTTGAAGCAAGCCCCCAGGGCTTGGTGCAAGAGGATAGATAGCTACTTGATGAAGTTGGGCTTCACTTGAAGTAATGTTGATCTGAACCTTTATTTTAAGGTTGATAGAGAAAGGCCTCTCATTTTGGTTCTCTATGTGGACGATCTCTTCCTGACAGGTGCTGACCCTATCATTCATCAGTGTAAGACGGAGCTAGATTCTGAGTTTGAGATGAAAGACCTAGGAATGATGCACTACTTCCTAGGCTTGGAGGTCCGGCAGAGGCCAGGCGAGATTTCCTTTCTCAAGGAAAATATGTCGTGAGCTGTTAGAGAGATTTGGTATGGTGGACTGTAAGTCTGTGTCGACGCCGATGGAACTCAACTTTGAGAAGTTGAGTGGAAACGATATTGGGCCCGTGTTAGCAAATCCTACTAAGTATCGACAACTCATAGGGGCCCTTATGTTCTTAGTGAACTCCCGTCAGGACGTATGTTTTGCAGTGAACACTTTAGGTCAAGATATGGGGAAACCTCAGCACATTCACTAGATTGGTGCCATGAATCTATTGAGACATATTCAGGGCACAATCAACCATGGGCTGAGATACACTGTCAAGAGTTTGTGACTCCATGGATATACTAATTTAAATTGGGTTGGCAATGTGGTGGATTTCAAGAGCACATCTGAATGTTGCTTCACCTTGGGTTCTCTTTCGATATCTTGGATGAGCAGGAAGCAAAATTCGGTGGCTTTGAGCACCGCTGAGGCTGAATACATTGCAGTGAGTATGGCCTGTTGTGAAGTTGTTTGGTTGCGAAAGCTCTTCAATGAGATGTTAGGGCATGTGCTAGATACCACCGTTATCCTTTGTGATAACCAGAGTGGGATTCTTCTTTCTGAGAATATTTTGTTCCACAATCGATCCAAGCATATTGATATCAAGTACCACTTTATCCGGGATATGGTACAGCAAGGCTCCCGTGAGAATCTTGGAATCGTGGAAAGACCCTACTATGAGGGTCCTGCTTGAGTTGGACTATGAGATCTGGGAGCTCCAGGGGGCTAGGCTTGTTGAACCTTGTGGTGCTTCTGCCCCACCGTTATGATATTGAGTTGGTTCGCCTCTCTCTGATTTGTGCCCCGCAGGCATCGTACCCATGGAGTTTCGGACTCATGGGCAGTACCACTCATTTGGCCAATGAGGTGGGAAATGTGGATAAAGACCATAGCAAGACTGATGGATGCATCAAAGATTTTCGTACTCTCTATGTCTAGGATGGCACGTGTCCAACACCTTGAACTGGGATCAAGTATGATGAGGTTTTATCCTCCAAACTGACTTCGGGTCAGTAAACTAATTTTGGGTTAGTACGAGACTCTTTTGAGTCCGAGAGAGGATTTTACCTCTAAGCTGACTTCGGGTCAGTTGTGTGTGATGTCTTTGTGACTCACCTCTTATTATTAAATAAAGAGCTAGCAAAGCAAGTTACGCCGATATGACACGTAATTTTTGGTTGGTACATGATGGATGGCACTTGTGGACAGAGGGATTTCTCCCTGGTTGAGAGGGAGTGTTAATTTTTTGAAACTAGGTCCAAACTCCATGTTGCACTGCGCATATGACGATGGTCATATTTTTGTTGGATTCCTCTTTCGAAGAGGTGCAATATTGATCTAAAGATCATCTTGATCGGATGAGCAAAACATTGATTTTGAATTTATTTTCCACATGTGCAAGGTTGGCCAGATTTATCCCACATGCCTAAGAGATGTGTCACAAACCCTCATTGATTAATATAAATTGGAGAGACTTGGAGGTCACTTTCTCATCATCTCATCACACATTCTCTCAGTGTCATATGATTGGTTTGATAGCCTTAGAGACATTTTTTTTCGTCACACGTGTGCAGCGATGTTGTTGTTTTTTACGCTGATCTGTTTAGGGCTTTATGTTTTCTGCACTGATATTTTTAGGGCTTTTCTGCTACAGTGTTGACTAGTGTTGACCATGGTCAACCCTTGTTCGTTTGACCTCAATATTCTACAAAAATTCCAATTTTAGGAGGTCGTACAACTGGGCACTAAAATCAAGGAATTCTGAGTTGTTTGATCAAGGCCCTAGTTTGCTGCGTTGACTTTTCTGAAGCTGTCTGTGTTGAATTTTCTGCGTTGTCCCTAGTTTGACTTGTGTTGACTTGTGATGAGCTGTCTTTGAGGGCTATGGGTGTGACGCATGAAAGTGTTGGCTCACCGAGAAAGACTTTGTTGGTTGAAGCATCCTGCTGACCGTCGTAACGCCATAAGATCTCATATCTTTGTTGGACAAAAGGAATTGTAAATCTTATTTATATTTGGCTTGTCTTCTATTGATCTATTATTGTGTTCTATCGGCATTTTACTTTCAAGTTTATGTGATTGCTATTTTGTATTGGTCCTAAAAAAGATTGAAGTAAAATTGCATCAAGCATAGAAGACCATGGTTATCTAAATTTAACATTGTTGCATGTTGCTATATTTTGAAGCACCCTCTGCGCTGTTGATCTCTAGACACTGCCCCTCATCTGCTGCGCTGATGCCTTTGACACTGCCACTGTCACTGCTGCATCTTTACAACAGCCCCCTCTGAATACTGATCATATCCATTCCTGCTACTGGAAGGGATTCTTCATCATTCCCATCTTCTCTCTGAAGTAGACAAACTTAGTCTTCCCTAGAGATTTTGTGAGGATGTTTGTCACATGTTCTCCTGTTGGAGTGTATTGCAACTGAATAGCTCCACGTTGTACACAATCCTTAATGAAGTGACACTTGATGTCAATATCTTTCGATCGATTATGAAACATAGGATTTTCAGAGACTTTGATGCAACTCTGATTATCGCATAAGATACTGGTCGCTTCCATCTTCTCTTTGATTAGGTTCACTAGTAGTTTGCAAAGCCATATGGCCTCACACAACGTTGTGCTGGCAGCCATATATTCTGTTTCTGTTGAGCTCAGTGCTACGGACTTATGTTTCCTGCTGCACCAAGAAGTCATTCCTGATCCTAGACTGAAACAGTACCCACTGATACTTTTCCGATCTACTGAACTTCCAGCCCAATCTACATCGGTGAAACCGCTCAACCTGACATCATTGCTGCGAGTGTACCTCGACCCAAGCTCGATTGTTCCTTGAAGGTACTTGAGAACATGCTTGACTGCTGCCCAATGAGCCCTCTTTGGTTCTACCATGAACTAACTTAAGGTATTTACTGCATAACAGATGTTTGGTCTTGTATTTACCATATACATCAACAATCCTATGAGTTGCCTATACAACGTAGGATCAGCCTCATCATCTTCGGACATATCGATTTTTGTCCAGTTGGTGATCATTGGAGTTGTCATGGGCCTACAATCCTCCATCTGAAATCTCTCCAGAATCTCTATAGTGTATCTCCCTTGACCAAGAAAGATCTCCCCATTCTGCTGCCAAACCTCCAACCCTAGAAAATAGTGCATCCGTCCTAGATCCTTCATGTCAAATTCCTCAGCCAAGTTCTTCTTGCAGTATGTGATGAGCCCTGATGATCCTGTCAAAAATAGATCATCTACATACAAAACAAGTATCAATAGCTCACTCCCTACTCTCAAGTAGTAGAGATTGGGAACGGCGTCACTCTTGATGAATCCTATCTTCTACAAGTAGTTGTTAATTCGACCATACCAGGCTCGATTCCATATAACGCCTACTTCAATATGCACACATGATTTTTCTAATCATGTGTCTCGAAATCCTGTGGTTGTTCTATATACACCTCTTCCTCTATCACCCTATTCAAGAATGTCATCTTGACATCCTTCTGGTGAATTTCCCATCCTCATATGCACTGCAAGGGATATCACGGATCTGATATAGTTGTATCTGGCTACTAGGGTGAAGGTTTCTTCATATTCAATCCCTTCCTTCTGAGCATACCCCTTAGCCACAAACATAGCTTTAAATTTCTCGATGTTTCCGTCTGCAACATACTTGATCTTGTAGATCCACCTGGATCTTGCAACTTATCTCTCTTGAGGTTTGGGAACCACTTCCTAGACATCATTCATCATGATGGAACTGTACTCTTCCACCATTGCATCAGCCCACGCCTAGTGTTGAGCTGCTTCCCGAAAATTGAATGGTTCTCCGACTTGAGCAAACAAGGCTTGATACCTCTCAGGCTGCTTACGTTGTCTCTTCTCATTTTGGGGATTTCCGACGAAATCCTCTACATCCTTCAAAATCTGTCAAAGTTCCATGCTCGTTCTCCCACTGGTGGTGGGTGGATTTACCGGCTCTCCCTCTTGCAAATCCTCGGGACACACGTCCATTTTATCCTTATGTCTTGGAGAGGCTACTGAATTTTTTGTTGCTGGTTGTTGGGGCTGAACCAGAGGCTCCTCCTCAAAATGCGTAGCAGAAGGCAACTCGCGGAATCTTCTGAAGTCCTTCTCCTCCATGAAATTCACATCCCTCCACACCACGACTTTCCTGCTCTCAGGAATGTAGATGCAATATGCCTTTTCATTCTCGTTGTATCCTACCAGATACCCCTTTTCTGTTGTCATCTCCAACTTCTTCCTCTTCTCACTAGGTACATGGCAGTAAGTTGTACTACCGAAGATCCTAAAGTGACTCACTTTAGGCTTACTACCAGTGAAGACTCTTTACCGCATGATCTTTCCCAATGCTACTTGAGGATTCATGTCCTAAATGTAGATAGTTGTATTACATGCTTCAGCCCATAGGAAATTGGGTATGTCTTGTTCATACAACATCGCCCTTGTTGCTTCAACAATCGTCATGTTTTTCCTTTCTGCCACACCGTTCTGCTCCGGATTGTGTGGAGTTGTCCACACTCTTCTGATGCCTTCCCTTGCACAAAAACCAGTGAATTCCTTATCAATGTATTCACCACCATTGTCTGAGCATAATACCTTGATCTGCTTCCTTGTCAGGTTTTCTACCAAAGCCTTAAACTCTTTGAACCGATTGAAGACTTCATCCTTGGTCTTCAAAAAGTAGATCCAGGTTTTTCTAAAATGGTCATCAATGAAGGTTACAAAGTACTCGGCACCACTAAGAGCTCTAGTAGGCATTGGTCCAAAGATGTCTGAGTGTATCAAGTCGAATACACCATTGGATCTTTTGTTGCTTCTCTGATGCGTTGCCTTGGAATATTTTCCCAGTATGCACCCCTTGCAGATATCATCTCATTTAGTGCTCAGTTCTGGAGCACCTGTGACAGTATTTTAGAGAATTCTTAATGCCCCATGATGCAAATGCCCCATTCTTCTGTGCCATAACTCATTCAAGTTTGTTTCATCTGCGCTGCCGACCAGCGTCATTGGAGACTCAAGCTGCAACTTGTAAAGCTCGTTGCTTCTTACCTCGATCTGTGCCTTCTTCTTCCAACTGGGATGTTTGACGTAAACTCTATTGCCAATAAACTAGACGTCATTGTTGGGGCCCTATAATTTCGAACGTTGAAGACAGAATCCCAAAGGGCCAACATCAAAACCGCTTCGGACCTAAGATCTAGCCCTCCTAGACCCAGAGAGGGATATCTCTGTTAAATATAGCTTTGTTTCATTTGTCATTTTAGGCTAGTTATTAGAGTAAAGGAGTTTGTTTGAAAATTTGTGGTTGAGACAGCAGAAGAGGGCCATTGGGCTAATGGAGTCAAACATGTGTAAACAAATTTAAATGGATGAATAACTGAGATCATATGTACACAGGAAAGCTAGTCATTTCAATGGATCTTTATAGTTTTTGAATTGGAAAAGGAGAAAATATTAAGGTTCAATGTGAATGCAAAGCAGACCCTATCTGAATTCTACATTCAAATTTCAGAGGAAAACATAGATATTGTTTCAAGACTAAGCAAGGTGCCCGAAGACTAATCTTGAACAAAATTTTCTTATCAACAGTAAAGAAAGAAAACAATATATGAAACAAGAGGATGACAAATTACATGGAGAAAGCACTTCACCAGAGATCATAATGAAAAAATCTGGAAAACAGTGTAGTCTTTTCATTCATCCAAAAAAAAAGGTGTTTACAACTAGATGAGCATTTTACAATGGTTTTCTCCCTTCCGGTCTCACCCTTGATACTACTAATGCATCCAGTATTTAACTAAAACTTAAGTTGGTTGCCCTATCTACTTCACCGATCGCCATTAATTACATTCAAGCAAAAATTGGACAAGTGGAACCATGCAATGGCGGTGATAAGATAAATCTGACAAACACCGCCTGTGGAATTAACTTCGACAACTCTTCATGAAACCAAAAGCTTCGACAGCTCTTCGTGAATCCAAAAGTAAGCGGAAGGTGGCTAAGGTGGTCACGAAGAGGCAATGATGGATCAGACATCTGGCTCTACCTTGGTGGAAAACAGATTCTAAGAAGAGTGTGCTAGTGAACTGCGCTGGTTGTAGTGCTTGCCACTTTCTGTTAAACTGCCTCTGTCTTTACTGCATCGGTTATTGTTGTAGTGGAATTTAAAATGGAAAACCCATTGCTCTCTTTAAAACATACAGAATTGTTTTAATAAACCTTTTGGAAAGGACTGGCAGGGAAAAAACGACATGGAGCAGCAGTGGCAGGAGTGGTAGTGGTAGGGCGGCGGATTGGTGGGTGGATGTGGAGCAGCGATGGCGGAAGTTGGTTTGTCGACATGGAGCAGCGGTGGCAAGAGTGGTATCGGAGCAAAGGGAAAACCATTTCGAAGGGGTCCTGAGGTGGTAGGCGGTATTATGAAAGGGGGGTGTGAAATAACTGTTATTTGACACGTGGGGATAGGGGCTGCAACTTGAAACCGCCTATTTCGGACCCACCCCCCGAAGGTAATGTTCGGATGGATGAGGGGGGCCGAAAATAGATATGGACCATCAAATGTGAAGATATGAGATCGGACGATGGGAAATATGGAAGGAAATGGGATGAATGGGGGGGACAGGGGACTTCACAGATTTACCTCATCGCAATATCGCAATTATAACCATACCACAATGTTTGTGATTTTTTGATTTCGCAAATCTCAGTGAATAACTTTATCGCATGTCGCACATTTTACACTTTAGCCTCATCACAATTTCAAGGTTCATTCTCCGGATTGCAATATGCGATGTAAATCTCGAGACGACACATGGCTCCTCATCGCATCGCAACTTCGCGTCGCATCACCAAACTACATTTCTTATCGCATCACAACATACAACATTTGACTTACGATAACTTAACAATAAACATAAAAATTGTCGATTGCGATATGCGATGACGATATCGCATCGCAACCCAAATCTCATCGCAAATCGGCATTTCGCAAATTTAAGTCTTCGTCGTTAACTGTTATATCATATCGCATGCGATGTGTGATGGGCAGTGGGGAAAGGGTGACGTGGCAAGAAAAGGTGGGTCCCTTTAATATCGCATCGGAGGATTTATGGAGTGGCAAATGAATGTGACAAGGATTGTCGCAAAATGTTGATGCGAAAAGGCAAGGAAGGGGTCAATGGGATAAAGTTTTAAGATGGAATTTGCGATAAGGTAAGGTTTATTGTGGTTTATAACATATATATATATCAAAATACCTAATGTGGGGGGCGGCGCTGAAATGGAAGTGTTGGGGCTTAATATAAAGTCGTAAAAATGTATGTATGTGGATTTTGGGGGGTTTGATGAGATGGGTAGTGCTAACCAATGCATTTAGGCTTAGTTGGACTGTATTGGAAATGAGGTGAATACAACCATCCTTTGCCATATTTTGTGCCAGAAATACCTTCTTGGAAATAAATGACAGTCATAGAATATTATTTTCAATATAAACGAACTGAACATAAATAATCAGTCACCTTGAGATTATGTAAATTACAGGACCCTAACAGTGGCTCTAGCTGGGGATGGCACTTCTCCCAGTGAAGTGTCAAGAACATCGTAGACTAGTGGCCTGGTCCATTGGGTTGATCTTAGATTTGCTACAAACCTTTGTGGCTAAAAATCTTCAAGCTGAAATTTGAACTCTGTAGAACTGAAGTCGGGAACACACTTGATCTGAAAACTGAAAATCGATCTGAAACTAAAATTGGAAAACTGTTCAAAGTACTGAGCTTATTTGCACACCTACCTATCATAATCCACTGAAGTGACTATATATACAGTAAGCAAACTCTTCTCTCCAATATAACCAATCAAGTAAATCACTACAGGATTGATTCTTGTTCACTTTCTTGAGCAGGCGGAAAAAGGAAAATAACCACTCCCCTTTTAATGGTCGTTGAACATAAGTGTTCAACTTTTTCCTTGAATTCTTCAACAAACCATCAATGGCATAACATACTCCTTTAAATGATTCTAAGAGGCCAGCGAAAGGATCTTGGAAAAATACTTGGTACTGAGGATTCAAATAACAAGCTTCATCTAAGATTACTCTTTGTTCCAATTTGTTATGCTCAGGATCATTCTCAAAGAGAATATCTAAACATTCTCCATGATTATCTGACATGGCATCTTCATTGTAGACCAATATGTTTCCCTCAAGCACATCTGATATATCTTGATTGAGATTGCTAAATTATGTCTAAAGACCATCATTTTGATGAATAATTTCTATCAATAAGCCTTCTTGTGAATGTAAAACAACATCGCCATCAATCTGTTCTACATTTGTTTCTTCATTAGGAACGACTTCGGTACATAAATCAGTAGTAGAACAAATAGAATTAATCTCCCGATCACATAAAGATTGAGACGTTCTCTGCATACTTAGAATCTGATTAATTTCTTCTTCAGTTAAAGGAGGAGGCGATCTTTGTTTTCTTTGGATTAAACAACAATTGTTTTCTCTCTCGTGAAGATTTCCCATGATGTTGAATATCTTCTTTAGTTTTATACAAAGGAGCATATGAATTGTCATTTGTATCCGAAGAGAGATCATGGTAATCTACTTTCATTTCTTGATTGATTTCATCTTCAACTAACTTCTCTTGCTCATCATGACAATTAACTTGAGAAGAAAATCCATAAAGTGCTTCTAACAGATCCTCATCATTCATATCTTCTAGATCTTCATCAATACTTTCAAGGTATTGTATGAAATCCTCAAACTGACCATAACAATTTTCCACTAATAACAGAGATGGAGAAAATTCTTTATAATGCTCATAAAACACTTTGTGGAAATCTTTTAAAGAAAACACGCTACCAGGGTTTAAACCTGCATACCATTTCCTCGCTTTTCCTTCTAATGTTGTCATGAACATCTTCATGAGGCAATTCTCATGCCATTCGACTTTTAACTTCCATGAATGTATATGAAATTTAATGAGATGTATCGAAGCATCATCAACATTCTCATCTTGAAAAATAGGAAGATTTCTTTGCCAATTTACCTAAGGCATTTTGTTTGGGAAGCCCGAAATGTAATCTATGTTCATCGGAGCATATCTCCTTGCAACTGATCCCATTTTGAGCTTTTGAAGTCGCCAGTAAATCTATGTTTCTGAATTTTGCTGCCAATGGAGTCGTCAGGTGAATGAAACAACCTTTCTGGTGCTTGACTTTTGTTCACCATAAAAAGTCAAAAGTGAAACTTGAAGTCCATTTCTAGAAAAAGTTCCACGGTGGAGTCGCCATTATGTTAGCGGCCCCGAAATTCCGAAGGCTGAAAACAGAATCCCAGAGGGCCAACATCAAAACCGCTTCGGACCTAGGATCTAGCCCTCCTAGACCCAGAGAGGGATCTCTCTGTTAGATATAGCTTTGCTCACTGAGCATTTTAGGCTAGCTATTAGTGTATAGAGGTCTGTTTGAAGATTTGTGGTTAAGACAACAGAAAAGGGCCATTGGGTTATGGAGTCAAAGAGGTGTAAATAGATTTAAATGGATGAATAACTAAGATCATGTGTAACCAGGCAAGCTAGCCATGTCAATGGATCTTTACAATTTGTGAAATGGAAAATGAGAAAAGATTAAGGTTCAATGTGAATGCAGAGCAGACCCTATTTGAATTCTACATTTGAATTTCAGAGAAAAACATAGACATTGTATCAACCCTGAGCAGGGTGCCCGATGACAAATCCCGAACAAAACTTTCTTATCCACAGTGAAGAAAGAAGACAATATGTGAAACAATAGGATGACATATTACATGGAGAAAACACTTTACCATAGATCATAACACAAGAATGTGAAAAACATAATCGTCTTTGCATTCATCAAAAAAAAGGTGTTTACAACCAAATGAGCATTTTACAATGGTTTTCTCCCTTCCAATCTCAGCTTTGATACTGCCAATGCATGCAGTATTTAACTAAAACTTAAGTCAGTTGCCCTATCTACTTCAGCAATTGTCATTAATTACATTTAAGCAAAAATTGGACAAGTGGAACCATGCAACGGCGGTGATAAGACAACTCTGACAAAAATCGCATGTCGAATTAACTTCAGCAACTCTTCGTGAACCCAAAAGCTTTGGCAGCTCTTCGTGAATCCAAAATTAAGCAGAAGGTGGCTAAAGTGGTCACGAAGAGGCAATGATGGCTCTGACATCTGGCCCTACCTTGGTGGAAAACGGTTGCTGAGAAGAGTGTGTTGGTAAACTACGTTGGTTGTAGTGCTGGCCACTTCATATTAAATTGCCTATGTATTTACTACATCGGTTATTGTTGTAGTGGAGTTTAAAACGGAAAACGGACTGCTCTCTTTAAAACATACAGAAATGTTTTAATAAACCTTTTAGAAAGGATTAGCAGGGAAAAAACAACGTGGAGCAGCGGTGGCAAGAGTGGTAGATGTATTTACTACATCGATTATTGTTGTAGTGGAGTTTAAAACGGAAAACGCAGTGCTCTCTTTAAAACATACAGAAATGTTTTAATAAGCCTTTTAGAAAGGATTAGCAGGGAAAAAACAACGTGGAGCAGCGGTGGCAAGAGTGGTAGTGGTAGGGCGGCGGATTGGTGGGTGGATGTGGAGCAGCGGTGGAGGAAATTGGTTTGTAGATGTGGAGCAGCAATGGCAGGGTGGTATCGGAGTGGAGGGAAAACCATTTCGGAGGGGTCCTGATGTGGTACGCGGTATTGTGAAAGGGGGGTGCGAAATGACTGTGAGTTGACACGTGGGGATAGGGGTCACAACTTGAAACCGCCTATTTCGCCTTCCTCCCCCCCTCCCGACAATAATGTTCGGATGGATGAGAGGGGTCGAAAGTAGATATGGACCATCGGATGTGAAGATATGAGATCGGACGATGGGAAAGATGGAAGGAAATGGGATGAATGGGGGGGGCAGGGGACTTCGCTGATTTACCTCATCGCAATATCGAAATTATAACCATATCGCAATGTTTTTTATTTCGAAAATCTTAGCGAATAACTTTATTGCATGTCGGACATTTTACACTTTAGCCTTATTGCAATTTCAAGGTTCATTCACCCGATTGTGATATGTGATGTAAATCTCCAAACGACACGTGACTCTTCATCGCATCGCGACTTCGCATCGCATCACCAAACTACATTTCTTATCGCATCGCAACATACAATATTTGACTTGTGATAACTTAACAATAAACATAAAAACCGTCGATTGCGATATGTGATGACGATATCGCATCGCAACATCGCAACCCAAAACTCATCGCAAATCGGCGTTTCGCAAATTTAAGTCTTTGTCGTTCACTGTTATATCATATCGCATGCGATGTGCGATGGGCGATGGGGAAAGAGTGACGTGGCAAGAAAAGGTGGATCCCTTTAATATTGCATCGGAATATTTATGGAGTGGCAAAGATTGTTGCAAAATGCCGATGCGAAATGGCAAGAAAGGGGTCAATGGGATAAAGGTTTCGGGTGGAATTTGTGATAAATTAAGGTTTATATGGTTTATAACATATATATATATATATCAAACGGCCTAATGTGGGTGGGGATAAAGGTTTCGGGTGGAATTTTCGATAAGGTAAGGTTTATTGTGGTTTATAACATATGATATATATATATATATATATCAAACGACCTAATGTGGGGGGCGAAGCTGAAATGGAAGTGTCGGGCTTAATATAGAGTCCTAAAAAATTATGTATGTGGGTTTTGGGGGGTTTGATGAGATGGATAGTGCTAACCAATGCATTTAGGCTTAGTCGGAGTATATTGGAAATGAGGTGAAAACAACCATCCTTTATCACCTTTTGTGCCAGAAGTACCTTCTTGGAAATAAATGACAATCATGGAATATTATTTTCAATATAAACGAACTGAACAAAAATAATCAATCACCTTGAGATTATGTAAATTACAGGACCCTAACAGTCATAACCTCAATTTTGAAGCTGAGACACCAAGAGAAAGTTCATCCCCAACCTCGATACATGCAGTACATTAGTGGCCCGGATCTTATTTCCAGCCTCGACCTGAAAAACTACGATACCTCTCCCAACAGGAGTGCATTTTGCTTTATTCCACATTGTTATTTTAAAATTCATCTACTCTTCTTGCTAGTCGGAAAAACAATCTCGCACTCCAGTCATGTGAGGAGAGGCTCCACTGTCAATATACTAGACTTCAGCAGTGCTTGATACGCAGGAAAATCTTCCTCAAGTCTGGATGTCAAAACAGAGACATCGTGATCCATTTGTTATGTCATGCTTCTTTCCCCTCCTGGAGAACTGCATGAACCCTTCTGCGTTGGTGTTGCAGCAGTAAACTTTCGTTCACTCGCCGATTCTCCCCTCCTGTTACTCATCTCTGGCTCTAATACCATGTGAAATTTTCAAACTGAAAACTATACACTTACAGTGATATATTTATTCCTCCTACTTATTATTTCAATAAGTTATTTTCAAAAATCTTCTGGAAAATATCGAAATAAATACCATTGCAACATTCACAAATACATATACAGAGAAATGAACAGTAAATGACATAAGCACAAGAATTGATCACATGTACACAGTTATTTTTGGACAATTGTCCCCGGAAAATCCCAATGCAGGAAAATCGGTGCAGCAGTTGAGGGTTTTATTAATTCTTCAACAAATGATATCTTTACAAGGAAATATATTGGCAGACAATATCTGAAACACCTAAGACAGAATTCTCAGGCACTCTTGGACAATTCTCTGACACCCTGATCAGCCTCTGCTTACTCCCGTGTCTGTCTACGTGTTTCTTTGCGCAGTCCTAGCGCTAGACTGGGTAAGTTTGCGTAGGGACTGCGTGGGTTCTCTGCTCTACAGCCTAACGCTGCCTCCAATGGTCCACTGCTCCCCTCTGTCCCTGACCTCGATCACTCTTGACGCTCTCCTCTTCCTCCTTCTGCAAACCCTTCACCCTGCAACTCTCCCACTCGAGATCGAATTCTCTTGCATCAGAATCGATCTCATTCGAGTACTTTGAGTGTATGCCCGACTTGTTTTCCAAATGACCCTCAAGCGTTCTTTTATAATCTTCTCGTTGGGGAACCAACGGCCCATATTAGAAGTTTAATCAATGGCTAAGATTAAAACTTGACTTGATCCTTGCTTTCTAGAAGATTCACACTCTGACTTATTAATACCCTTCAATTATTTCATTTCTCTAAGTTTAGACTTAGGGTCTACGTTAAAAAAAATAATTATTTTAATAAGTCATGAACCGAGTAAAATTTCCACAAACGATTTATGGGTTCTTTGGAAAGTTGATGTCCAAGCCTCTCTGAGTAACTTGAGACTTGGAACACCTCTGGATGCTACAAAAATCAACATAGACTTTCGCAAGAAAACCTTCAATTTTAATACAATGTGGTTAGAGGAGGTGGATTTCCATAATTTGGTGAAACAGTGCTGGTCTTCTCCAGTGTTCCTTGCAACATCATGAGGCTATCGAATAAACTCAGTTCACTAAAAAAAGGAAGCAAGGGTTTGGATTTATAATAAGAGAATTTCCCTTTGTCAAGAACTAGCTCTAATAGATGAGGATTTTGCTCGTATGTGGACCCGATTGCTCCGGGTCTATTTTCTAGCCTACAACAAAGGAAATCACTGGACCTTGCAAGGAGAAAGGACAAAATCCTTAAATTACAGGAACAAGAATGGAGATTTAAGACACGAATTGCATGGGTTAAGGGTGGCGACTAGAACATGGTTTTTTCTTCGCGTTGATTCTAAAAGGAACCAAAGAAACTCCATCTAGGCTATTAAAGATGATGATAGCAACACTCATACCTCAACTCTAAAGATAAGAAGGGAGGCTTTCATTTTTTTCAGAAAACTATATAAGGAAGATGAGGGTGAATATGTCACTGAAAAAATGAGCTTCACCAATATGTTCCCTCGTTATGGTAAATGAGGAAGGCATTTCAATGATGGATAACCCTATTACTAAAGAGGAACTCCTACAGTCGATTAAAGAAATGGCTAAGGATAAAAGTCGTGGGCCTGACGGTTGGCCCATTGAGCTTTTCCCTTTCTTCTTTGCACTGATGGAGGAGGATCTGGTAAGTATGGTGGAAGAGATCAGAGTTTCTTGGCGCATTCCAAGTGATATTAATTCTACTCTTCTTACTCTAATTCTTAAGAAAAAGGCCCCAATCTCTCTCTAATTTCCGACCAATTTCCTTATGTAATTCCATATATGAAATGATTTCTAAGCTCCTAGCCAACAAAATGAAAAAGACTTTTTCATCTCACATTTCTCTGGAGCAATTTGGGTTTTGGGTTTTTGTCAAATAGGGGAATTCAAGAAACCATTGCAAACAAGAGAATTCAAGATGCCATTGCAATTGCACAAGAGTGCATCCACTCAGTCAAATCGAAGAAACTTAAAGTATGTCTAATGAAGATCGATCTCTAGAGGGCATTTCACTGTGTGGACTGGGAGTTCCTTTTCTATACAAATTAAGCTTTTCACACATGCTTGTTAAACGGATAATGGCTTGTTTATCTACAGTGTCTATAGTTCTTCTCATCGAAGGTGAGCCTACACAATTCTTCAAAATATTTAGGAGCCTTAGACAAGGTAGTGCTTTGTCCCCACTCCTCTTTATTCTGATTTTAGACGCTTTCAATAGAGGGATAAAGTCCAAATCAGCAAATGACTCCATTGAGGAATGTGAGCACTCCAAAAGATGCAATAGTTCTCATCTCATGTTTGTGGATGACGTTCTATGTGTTGGGGTGAGTAAACTATCGAAATGGGAGGTCTTCCATAATATTTTTAAAGACTTTGGCAAAGTTTCTGGACTGTGGATTAATAAAGATAAAATTGAGTTGATCACAAATCAAGTGAATGACCTTGTTTCTCTTGAAATTGTCGGATTGTTTGGTGTCGAAATTAGAGCGATGACATCTGGATTCAAATATCTAAGATGTACATTAAAGCCTCGCAAGTACTCTTCATCGAATTGGGAATGGTTAATATCCAAGTTCAAAAATAAATTGTCTAGTTGGGATCAAAGATGGCTTTTGATGGGTGGTAGGCTCATTATGATTAAGGTTGTTCTGATGAGCACTTTGGTCTATTAGATGCATCTCTTCCATATCCCACAATCTATCATTAATAAAATTGACTCTTTGGTTGCCAAATTCCTTTGGTCTAACTTCTTATAAGAAGATTTGCCTCATTGACCAAAAGTCGATTGCCACATTTGTTAAGAATGGGGGTTGGGACATCATTGACTCCAGTATTCAATTTGGCGTTGTTCGTTGTGAACATGTGGAGACTCTTCTTTGATAAGGGGTTGTGGCAGGACATCCTGTTCAACAAATATATTCAGAGATTGCCTGGAAGAATGGATTCCGGCAAAGGCCCCATCGATAGGCAAGCCTTCAAAATTTTGGAACAATGGATTGCGGCAAAGAACCCATCCATAGGCAGGCATTCAAAAATTTGGAGCAATGACTTGTCATCCCAGGAGCAGTATTAGACTTGTCATCCCATGGCTTTGTGGCAACCTCTGCTAGATGTTAAGCGATGGGATGCAAATAAAAATTAGACTGGACACTATTAAAGGTCTAAATGTTTGTCACTTCCTTTTTCGATCATTTCCTTTCTTAACTCTAAGGGTTTAGTCTCCCTTTCTTAACTCTCAGGGGTTAGTCTCCCTTGCCAACATTTGGGAATGGTCCCACAGCATTGGTGTTGTTGATTGTTGGCCACATGCATGGCAAATTGGATTGTCGAAGCAGAGATGTCTACAAATTGGGAATGTTACCATTCCCTCCTTTGCTTCACTGGCATTAGGATTTCACATGGGTGGGACAACTTGGTGTGTGGTGGTCACAATGGTAACAACAAAATTCCGATCAAGGAAGTTTATGCCCACATTACATCGACCTTGCCCTTCTCTAATTGTATCTCACGATTTTGGTGGTGGAATATGCCATTGAAAATCAAGTGTTCCACCTCGCTAGCTATTTACAATCACATGCTAACTTCGGATAACTTGATTAGGAGGAGATTTCAAGGTCCTCGCATTTGCTCTCGTTCTCTTTGTCAATGGAATTTAGAGAATTGCACTCACTTTTTCCTCAGTTGCCCAGCTCTCACTCTCTTTGTTTGTAAATTTAGAGAGTTGTCTCCGAGTCTCCTCTCTTCTTAGTGTTCCCTTATATTAGTGATGCAGACTCTATTTCATGATTGCATTAATCTTTGGTATCCCAAAGCAATAGCTCGATGTTCTATTCTCTATGTTCTATGGGGGATTTGGAGAGCCTCTTCTCGGTGTTCCTTGCACCCTTATATTAGTGATGCAGACTCTATTTCATGATTGCATTAATCTTTGGTATCCCAAAGCAATAGCTCGATGTTCTATGGGGGATTTGGAGAGCCAAGAAGACCACTTATTTCGAGAATAGGCCCCCTATAATCAACCTAGCTGCCTTGAATATTGTGGCCCTCTTTCATGAAATTGGTCCCTAGGTACCGAAATCCTCTTCACGCTCCATCTCTTTCGTGGATTTGAACAAGATCTTCCCCATGTGCTCCTATGATGGGGATTCATCATTTTCAAATGATGATTATGGGCTATAGGGTCACCTTCACATTGACCCCGATACTATCTTTCAATTTTTCTGATATGGAGGTACGGGTGATAATTGCACTGCTGAGCTGCTCGCGATGTGGTGATAATTGCATGCTACAGATCAAAAACCTCATCCCCTCTTTTCCGGCAGTTACTTTTTAGCATATTTTTCGAGAACGAAATATGGGCAGAGTCATGGGATTTGGTTTTTTTGAGCTTTAGTTCCTCTTTTTGGATGCTGGTATCTGGTATCTGGTCTCTCTGTCAGTTGGTTCTTGGAGATCTCTGTTCTCCTTGGGTATGTGCTGGTCTCTGTGAGTTGGTTCTTGGAGATCTCTATTTTTCATTCTGGTTCTTGGAGATCTCTGTTCTCCTTGGGTGAGATCTCTGTTTTTCATTCGAGTTCTTGGAGATATCTGTTTTCCTTTTCCGGCAGTTACTTTTCAGTATATTTTTCGAGAACGAAATATGGAGCTAGTTACTTTTCATCATATTTTTTCGGGAACGAAATATGGAGGCTGACCCTCTCTCCAAACGTGGCCTCTCCCTCTAACCTGGCTTTCTGTTCTTTGAAAAAATCCTGTTGGCCAGAGTCATGGGATTAGTTTTATTGAGCTTTAGTTCCTCTTTTTCTGATGCTGGTATCTGGTCTGTCAGCTGATTCTTGGAGATCTCTGTTGTCCTTGTATCTGGTCTCTGTCAGTTGATCTTGGAGATCTCTGTTATCCTCGTATCTGGTCTCGCTCAGTTGATTCCTGGAGATCTCTGTTATCCTTGGGTATGTGCTGGTCTCTCTGTGAGTTGGTTCTTCGAAATCTCTGTTTTTCATTATGGTTCTTGGAGATCTCTGTTCTCCTTGTGTATGTGTTGGTCTCTGTCAGTTGGTTCTTGAAGATCTCCGTTCTCCTTTTCATTCTGTCGTGTTAGTGTGTTCTTTGGTTTCAGCTCTTATTTGTATTTGGATTGCAGTCATTTTGTTTTTTCTGATCCTGAGACAGATTGTCCTTTGTAATTGTAATAATTGAATTTGTAATTGTAATAATTGAATTAGTCATATTCTGAGAAAGATTGCCTCCTGAAATTGTAAAATTTTCCCTACTTTGGTGCCTCTTCTGAGGCTAAGAACAAAATGCAAAAGGCAATGCTCCCTAGATGTTCTTGTCCTCTGTAATTGCATGATACAAATTAGGAATCTCATCCCCTCCTTTCCAGAGGTTACTTTTCCAGAGGTTACTTTTCTTTCAGGGTTACTTTTCAGCATAGTTTTCGGGAACAAAATTTTTTCTTTCAGTGGTTTTTTTTCTTCAAAAAACATTATTTTTTTTCTTGTTTTTTGGGCTTTAATTCCTCTTTTCTGATGCTGGTATCTGGTCTCTCTGTCAGTTAGTTATTGGAGATCTCTGTCAGTTGGGTATGTGCTGTGTGCTGGCGCTTTTTCATTCTGTCATGTTCATAGTTACAATTGCAGTCATTTTGTTTTTCTGATCTTCTGATTTTTGTCCTTTGTAATTTAATTACAGACATATTCGGCTTCCCTATTTTTCTGACAAAGATTAGCTCGTGAGTCGTGACATTGCAAGACTCTCTACTCATAATCAAGGTTCTGTTTTTTTAATCTAAAAAAACGGTTCTGTTTTTTAGTCTAAAAAAAACATAGCAAAGAACATATCAACTGGCCTTTGGTGCCTCTTCTGAGGCTGACAACAAAGTACAAGGCCTTGAGACGATATATCTCCAAAAGGTTCGGTGACAAAAATATAAATTGGCCAACTGTTTGACAAATCAATAAGCAGAGGCTCTGTTGGTAACGATCTTCTAACATCCGAAAGGGAGAGCAGATATATTTCAACCCAAAAGTAATCAAACTAGGGTTTGAAGAGGGGAGGCAAGAGTGCAGTTGAATTGAATCCATGGAATTATAGATCTCTTCACGACAGATCATGACTGAGGAAGATAGCTTCAGGCTCTTCTGAGACAGAAGAAAATACGAGTACTTGATTTTGGCAGAGCTCGTCTGAGACTGAAAACAAAATGCAAGGACTAGTTTAACACGATACATCTCCAAGGTTAGTATGCAAAACTATTAACTGGGCAACAGTTAAACAAATCCATAAGCAGAGGCTTTTTTGGGAACGAACTTCTAACATCCGAAAGGGAAAGCAGATATATTTCAGCAAAGCGCTTGAAATTACAGGTCTCTTCGACAGATTATGACTAAAGAGACCACATTAACGAAACTTGGGTCCACAGATCTCTGTGTAGCGTGCTGGGATAGGGTGGGATAGAGTGATTGATGAGAAAAGATATTGACGTGGATAAAAGACTACTTACAGAAACTAATACAAGTAAAATTTAATAGTACAAGAGCTGCAAGCACTTGGGCGAAACTTCCAGCCCGCTAAAGATCACAGAAAAGAAGCTTATACTTTTCGAGACTACTGTGGTAGTAATTTGTAATAAACAAGTAAATTAATTGATGCCCCTTTCAAAATTGTGAGATATTTTACAAGGGAACTCTTGTAAAGTTGTAAAATTATAAGAGATTATAAAACAACTAATACCCTCTAGGGTATTGATTACCAACAGTTGTAAAGATCTTCTACCCCTATTAAACTGACCGAATCCTAATAATGCTGATTTTAAAGGTATTTTTAAATATTTCATGGGATATTTAACTACATAAATGTATTGAAATTTAGAAGAGGCTACCAACATAAGTAGGCTAGAAGGAACATATATAAAGATACCTCCACACCTAGCCATCTCAATTAAAGAAGAATCCCTCCACTCCTATGCATGTTTCAAAGGGATTATTAAATATTCCATGGTAAATTTAATTATTAAATATTCCATGGGAAATTTAATTACACATATGTAATGAGATTTAGTAGAGAAAATCAACAGGGTTAAGCGAGAAGAGACACGTAAAGAGACTTCTAACCGCCGTCGTTTCAAAGTTAGTGACCTCTGGACAGTATGTTGTTTATTATATCCAAAATGTTTGAATACAAAAACATTAACTGGCCAACAGTTTGAAATGTCCTTACGCAGAGTCCCTGTTGGTAACGAACTTCTTAATATGCGAAAGGGAAGTCAGCTATATTTCAATCCAAATGTACTCAAACTAGGGTCTGGAGCAGGGGAGGCAAGAGTTCCCGAAAGCACTTGAATTGAATCCATAAGATTGCAGATCTCGACAACAGATTATGACTTGGGACATATAAACGAAATCTGCCTCTACAGATTTCCATCTAGCATCTTGTGAGGGGGAGATTTGAACAAAGATTAGATTGATGAGAATGGAAAATGTATGCATCGCAAAAGACCGTCTAATGATATACACAACCGTATTTAGGAGTACCGTAATTCAGTTTCTGAGGCTGACAACAAAATGCGAGAACTCGCTTTGGGCGACTCTTCTGAAACTGACAACAAAATGCTATAACTTGCTTTGGGCGACTCTTCTGAAACCGACAACAAAATGCAAGTACCTGTTTAACACGATATATATCCAAAAGGTTTAGATACAAAAAAATTATTACGAGTCACTGTTGGTAACGAACTTCTAGCATGCGAAAGGGAAGTCAGATATATTTCAGCCCAAATGTACTCAAACTAGGGTTTGGAGCAGGGGAGGCGAGAGTTCACGAAAGAACTTTAGTTGAATCCATAATATTGCAGATCTCGACAACAGATTATTACTTAGGAGGGCATATAAACGAAATCTGCCTCTACAGATCTCCCTCTAGCATCTTGGGATAAGGAGATTTGAACAAAGATTAGATTGATGAGAATGGAAAATGGATGCATCGCAAAATACCGTCTAATGATATACAAAACTGTATTTAGGAGTACCGTGATTCCGTTTCTCTTGTAATAAATAAGTAGTCATTAATCTAGTTAACCCCGAAATTTCCTTCCGAAAATATACGTATGTAGTATAAACATAATCTCTTGAACAAGCGTAACGAAACATGTGAAACGAAAAACGCGCAGAACCTGTTAAAGCAACTGAAAAAACAAAAGGACTAAAAGAGCAGCTCAGAGTGGCTGTAAATTAGGTTCGATTCATGCCAGCATTTTCCTCACTCGGATCGGAAGAGGGAGCTTAGTATCATCATAGCTGCTTTTACACATAAAAGTTCAAGAAAAACAAAAACAAAAAACGACTTAAAAAACAAATCCACACAAAAAATTTGGATTGGGAAACCAAGGAAAAAATCGAACAATGTCTTACAGTTTAGGTTTAGTGCTACCAGAATTTGCTTTGGACATCATCGGGATGCCAGACATCTGGATCATTTCCGTGCTACCTTTACAACCATTGATAACGAAAAAAGAATAAAAGAGAAAGGAAATTCAAACACCCAAATGAAAACACAGGAGAAAGTGTTGCTCAGTTCAGCGGGGTAGTCGACATACAACTCCAAAGGAGCAGCAATCCGATCTGTTGAGCTTGATATCTTAAGGATCATCACCGCAACCATTCACAAAAGAAGCCAAAACCCCAATCATACAATTTACCTCTTAAGTTTTCCACGATGAAGAACCAGAAACGCAGAGTGCTATAAAAAGCCTGTAAAACACAAAGCCTAAAACTTCCAATAACCACAACCTTTTACTGGAACAAACAAAACACTCTTACTACCATGCATCTCCAAGCATTTCACAATGACTATTTAGAAACCAGGAGGGTTATAAAAAGCCTGTGAAGTATAAAACCCTAAAACTTCCAGTGAAACCCTAACCGGATATGCCCTAACTACTACCGTGGTAAACGAACTCACTTCTCGTCCAAGGGTTTAGGGGAAATCTTCTAGAATGTAACAAACCCATCTTTTCGGATTGATATTTCAAAATGGATGTTAGGGTTTCTCTTTACATTTAATTGTACCCGCACAATGTTTGTAATTTTTTTTAAGATTTATTTTATTTTGACATGGACGAAATTTCTTAGGTTGTAAATCTTAAATCGTTGTCTTCCCAATTTTGATCATTTTATAAATTTGAAATTAAAATATATTTAATTAATTTAAATTATATATATATATATATATATATATATATATATATATATATATATATATATATTTTAAAGAATTATTTTTGGTGATAATCATATATGATCATGTTTTGTCAAAGTGTTTTTAACGAATTTGGCAGGGATTCATCTTGTCTTCAAGACAAGATGAGAAATCGAGTACAAGGAAAGGATCCATCTATTCTATAAGGTATAATAGTTGCTGACTAAAAAATAAAATATATAAAGGGAAATAATTTATTATATTATTATATTTAATTTAGTTTATTAGTTAATAATTATAATATATTTTATTATTATATTTACGCCGCAGGCGCTTTTAAGGATGTAATGGTTAAACACGCTTTTGCTCACTCAACCAATAGGAGAACTTTCCTATCGCCCTTCGCACTAATAAAATTTCACCACGTGTTTGTCATCTGTCAGATTCGGCAACATCTGCTTGGGGAATCTGACGACTCACCTTCGTTCTGCACCAGATCGCCGGCGGAGTCATACTTGACGGAAAATTACGCCTCTTCTAACAGCTGGAACGCTTCAGAGGAACTGGACTCCAGCTTCGTCCAGAGCACGCTGGTAAGCGATTCCATTGAAGAAGAACAGACGGCGTCGGATAATCAGCTCTTTGGTATTTAACACTGCCATTGATGAATCAATGTTGGCAGCGTAAGGATCCCCTCCATTAAATCCGGCCCACCCCAGCCATAAGAGCCTTGCTCCAACCAGAATTAGCAGAACATTAAGGGCCCATTCACTGCTTGAACAACTGCGGCTTCTTTAGGAGCGCGGCCACCATGAACTTGTGCTGCAAGTGCTACAAAGAGCTTAACGCCAAACAAGCTTCTTTTTATTCTAACTTGAAACCCCAGCAACCGGCGCTTGAGTAGCTGAATGCGAAGCACCCATCGTTTGAGCAGCTGATTGCGAAGCACCCATCGATTACGCTTCCAGCGGTGTCGGTGCCCTCAAGTAGCGACACATCTTCGTTTCGTATTCATGAATTCCTTCTGTGTTGCGTATTTTGTGTTCTTTGAACAGAGGGTTTTACTTTTATGCAGTAGGGCTATGGTTGCGTATTTTGTGTTCTTTGAACAGAGGGTTAAGGTGCCCACCATTGCTGTGATCTGTGGGCAAGCGGCAGGGGAAGGTTTCATGCTGGCGCACAACTACAGGTTCATGAGAGGAGAACAATTTGTGCTTTACATGAGTGAGCTCGACATCGGAATGAAGATTCCCAAGAGTCTCATGTCCGTCACACAGAGCAAGACTATTGCCGAGTCCGGTGGCTTCTTGTTCATGCTGATTACACATTGTTTTTATAGTACAGGTTTCAGACATTCGGAGTGAGAACCCCTCACAGGCCTGCTGAGGATGTCGCGTTCGCAGTGGCCCGATTTTTCCAGAGAGGAGGAACATTTTAGAACTATTACATTGTGGATTTTGATCTTCTTTCATCTTCAGCTCCAGACGATACACATTTATAATTTTGTTATTAAAATTTGAACCATTATTTTATTTTTTCTATGTTGCAGTACCATGGAGGCACAAATTTCGGCCGGACAGGTGGAGTTCCATTCATTACCACCAGTTATGACTACGATGCGCCTATTGACGCATATGGTATGCCAGAGTTTCCCTTGCCCAAATTTATTCGGCACTGAAAGAGTGCGGGGGAGGTTTTTGTGAAGGGTTTTACATTTAAAAATCTTTGCAAATCTGTGCACCTGGGTTGTATAGCATTGGAGAATAAGTCTGGTTCAATTACCGTTCCAGATTCATAAATCATAGAAAGTTAGGAACCGTTGTAAATATATATTTGGAAATTTTCCATTTATTTGAAACAATATGTATTCTATGTTTATGTTTATTGGATTCAGGTAAATTTGTAAGCAGTGAGGCGACTCGATTTGTAAATAGTCTTAAATTCCATTCACAATTTCATGAGAATAGACCTAACTGGTTTTCTCTGTAAATATCCCCTGCTCAGTAAAAAACAAAAACGATAAAAGTTCATTCTCCATCTCTGTGTAATCGCGGTCCTCTGTGATCCTTACAGGGAATATAAGGCAGTCGAAGTGGGGGCATCTGAAAGAGTTGCACAAAGCGATAAAACTATGTGAACCTGCTCTAATCTATGGAGACATGAATATAATTTCACTGGGCAAAGGCCTTTAGGTTTGTCATTCAATTGAATAATTTATGCGTAATTCCATTTTATATAAGCGTTTAACCCTTGCAAGGGAGTGTCGTTTCAAAAGATGTTGAGATGGAAACTAATGAAACTTTTAGGCATAAAACTTGCCCTGAATATGCAGGCAACAATATATTCTGCCAAGAATTCTGGTGTATGTGATGCTTTCCTTAGCAACGTCCATAGTAAGCAGGATGCAACTGTGCGATTCAATGGAGTATCTTATAATCTACCTGCTTGGTCTGTCAGTATCTTGCTCGACTGCAAAAAAGTGGTCTATAACACTGCAAGGGTTAGTGATATTTTCTATTGATTGTCATCAGAATAGCTGAAGTGATGATGAAAGTTGTGGGATTATATAGGACCTCTAATCAGATGTTTCTATAATGTTACAGATTAGTATACAGACTTCCTTAATGGGAATGGAGCAGGTCAGCATGGAGTCCCTTCATCCTGTTGGAACATCAAGTGGAGATAGAGGAAAAATATCTGTAAACTGGTCATGGCACAAAGAAGATGTTGGAATATGGGGAGAAAACAAATTCTCTTCCCACGGCTTGTTAGAGAAGCTCGGCACAGTTTTAGATAAAAGTGATTATATATGGTATACAACAAGGTATTATGAACCTGTAATTAACTTCTTCATTTGATACAAGAGGAGATTATGACGCCTTAACCCAAATGCTTTTCCAATTAGGAAGTTGGTTTTTGTGCAAGTTCACGAATTGTTGTTATAGCCTATAGGATCCTTTCTCATCAAAAACTCCCAGCAATATCAATTTCATGTCTTTTGCCTTTCTCTAGTTTGTGGTTATTATCCAGATATATCTTTATAAAGGAGTTTCATTCCATATTAATAAGTACTCAAATCTAAGTACTCTGAAGATATGATAGGAATATTACTTCACAAATTTGTTAGGATTTTGATTATGCATTTTATCAATATAGTGTCTATATCCATGAAGATGAACCGTTTTTAAAGAGTGGAAGCCAACTTGTCTTGCATGTGTGGATAGTCGAGGACACACACTTCATGTATTTGTCAATAGAAATTTCGCAGGTGAGTAAAATCTTTAATTTTTCTATGTAATTTCTAGAGAAATTGCCTACTGTTGGTTGATTTGGCACAGGAAAGTCAATTTCTTAAATTTCTGTTATATGTGAAACTGGATAATTTGATATGGGATTGGATTGATGGATGGGCTGGTTGATTTCAGAAAAATATTATCAACATGATGATGATGTTTTACAGGATCTCAGACTGGAGATTATTCGAAATGGGGGTTTACGTTTGAGAAGCCGATTGCACTGCAGACTGGAGAGAATCATATTGCCCTACTAAGCATGACAGTTGGATTGCAGGATCAATTCCATACCTGAACACTTAGAGGATATAAATATTGAAAGTAAAGTTTATTGCTTTTAAATGAGCATGGACTTAAAATTTATCTATTACTGAGGCTATGAACTAATGTGAATTGATTTTTTTTGGTGAATAGAACATCAGAGCTTTCTTTGATACATGGCCGACGAGAATAAATGGTCCTGTGAAATTGCCGGAACTTAGAAACGGTCCAATGGATTTGAGCTTCCAGACGTGGTCTTACCAAGTACTTACTACCAAACTAGGTTATGCTATCCATTTGTTTTCTGCCCATTTCTAACCTGCTTTTCATGAGTAATAATCCCAGTGAGTTAGTATAGCTAGGAATGATTGCTCTCTGGTCGGTATTCTGATAAAGTTTTGCCATGTGTGCATACTCAATCAAAATTCCCCTTCTAACATTGAAGACTATCCATTTTCCTTTTAATCACAGATAGGTTTGAAGGGAGAATACTTTCAACTATATTCAGACACTGGAGCAAAGCAAGTCGAATGGATTTCAGGAGTAAACCCTCCCAAACAAACTGCTCTCATCTGGTACAAGGTAATCAGTGTCTCTGATTCATCTGCATATATGAAACTCTTCTTCTATTTGGTGTTTATAGCTTAGATAAGGGATATCAAACACTTTCAGTCACACACAAAGCCTTTACATTAGTTAAGGTTTGGACTTGGGTTGTTTGCATGACGAACTCCTTCTAACCACTATGCCTTTACTAGCATAGATTGATCCGTCCTAGTTATAGTCACAGCCAAAGCTTTGCTGATCCATTTCTTTATGTGATCATGTAGACTGAGTTTAACGCACCTGAAGGCACCAATTCAATGGCTGTGGACCTAAGCACCATGAACAAAGGGAAAGCATGGGTAAATGGAAATCATATTGGGTGCTATTTTGTTTCATTGAAGGCTCCCTCTGATGGCTGCTCTAATGTATGTGATTACAGAGGCACTTATTACTCATCCAAATGTGACACCAATTGTGGAGAATCCACTCAAAAATGGTAACTATTAATTAGCAAAGATATTAGAAATATTCATTCCTAGATCAAGCTTCTTTGTAGATTTCATAGTATTATACCTCCTCGAGTATGAGTTAAAATTGCTTTCGGTGTGTACAACTCTGTAATATTAACAGGGTAGGTTAACTGTTACCTGAGGGGGAACCTTGGGCATGGTAGACATAAACCTAGGACGTTTGTCAGTGAAGTAGTCTTATTAGGCATTGACCAGGCTTTTGCTGCAAGTATGTTGTGTGCAAGAGGGGTTACTTAAGGGAAAATGCTCCTTACACTGCCTTACCTGTGCTAGCCTCGCTCACTCACAGCCTGCTAAGCCGCCTGCTCTCCTTTGGTTTTAGTTAATTTTTACCGCTTCGAATCCAGCGTGGATACTGTGGGTATTAAGTACGTATCCATTTGACCCAAGATCAATTCTTTCATTTTTCAAATTTTTCAAAGACACTATTATTTATAGTGTGTTTCTAGTCCTCGTACAATCTTGAATGTTTTAAAATAATAATCCAGGGATATTGGTGGCTGCCCATCAGTCCATTTGAACCCCACCATCGCTTCTTTGTAGTTTGTAAGTTTCGAGACAACTTACTATTTTTAGCAAATGTCTTAACTCTTAGCTGCTTTGAGGCCCTAAACGACGTTTTTTGGGAAAACGGAGAGCAACATGGGTCCATGGATTTATGTTGCTCATTCAAAAGTTGTACTCCTCGGATAGATCTTTCTAACGAGCTATTGAGCGCGTCAAACGGAGATCGGATGCCAAAGTTACGTCCCCGGGAAGTTGAACCACCAATTTACCCAAACGGGGCCCACGGTTTTGGCGCTTCATCTCCTACGGTTAGGGTTTTGGACGTTTCGGATTCTACATTGTTTCTCAACAATAAATAGGCCCTCGAGCCTCATTGTAAGACAGTTCAGGGGGCTGGGAGCCGATGCATCTCTTCTCAGAGATAAGCGCTACCAGTGCCCTAGCTCTCCACATCTCCATAATGTCTGCATTTGTGTACGATTCGGGGGCGGGAACGTGCATCTCTTCTCAGAGATAAGCGCTACCAGTGCCCTAGCTCTCCACATCTCCATAATGTCTGCATTGTAATCAAGGGCTGGTAGCCGCCACATCTCTTCTCAGGGATACGCTGCCAGTACCGTAGCTCTTTTATTTCCATTATGTCTGTAATAGGCCTGCGAGCCTCAATGTAACACAGTTCAGAGGCCTGCGTATGCCACATCTCTTCTCAGAGATACGCTACCAACGCCCTAGCTTGTTTCCATTATGTTTGTAAGCTTATTTCAGTCATTCGTTTATTAATAAATTGAAGCATTATTTCCGCTGCATCTCTGTATCTATGGTTATATATGTATTCTGTTGCGTTCCTGCATAAATCCGGATCAGTGGTATCAGAGGGGGTCTGCTCTTTCTCTGTTTTTCTCTTCATGTCCCCAACGCGGCCAGGGTATAAGGAGTTCAACCTCGCAACCCCCAGCATTTGTGTGGGAAAGAAGAAAAGACGAGGGGCCGGGCGATCTGTCAAAATCTTGCTCGAGGATGCCCTCGAGAAACGGAGGACGCGATGATGGACCATTTTTTTTTTCTTCGAATCCTTCAATGGGCTGCCAACGGTGGCACATCTACATCCCGAGCCACAGCGCAACACCAAGTTCGCCAAGAATTCCCCCCCCCCCATGCCCAGACTTAACCCTTAATGAGACCAGTGCTTCCTAAGGAGGGAGGAATGATCCAGGTGGATATCGGTGGCCTCCCACCTATTCCATTTGGACCCGCAGCATCAATTCTTTCAGTTTTTCAGCTTCAGCACAACTTACTATTTATAGCAGGTTTTCGGGTCCTGCACACCCGGAGCCGTTTTGGGGCATTAATAATCGAGGTGGATATTGGTGGCCACCCATCAAGTCCAATTGAACCCCCACCATCAGTTATTTCAGTTTGTAAGTTTCGGCACAACTTACTATTTTTAGCAGTTTTTCGGGTCTTGAACTTCCGGAGCCGTTTTGAGGCCCTAAACGACGTTTTTTGGGAAAACGGAGAACAAAATGGGTTGATGGTAGATGGTTGCTCGTTCAAAAGTTGTACTCCTCGGACAGATCTTTCTAACGAGCTATTGAGCGCGTCAAACGAAGATCGGATGCCAAAGTTACGTCCCCGGGAAGTTGAACCACCAATTTACCCAAACGGGGCCCACAGTTTTGGCGCTTCATCTCCTATGGTTAGGGTTTTGGACGTTTTGGATTCTACATTGTTTCTCAACAATAAATAGGCCCTCGAGCCTCATTGTAAGACAGTTCAGGGGGCTGGGAGCCGATACATTTCTTCTCAGAGATAAGCGCTACCAGTGCCCTAGCTCGCCACATCTCCATTATGTCTACATTGTAATACAGTTCAGGGGGCTGGGAGCCGATACATCTCTTCTCAGAGATAAGCGCTACCAGTGCCCTAGCTCGCCACATCTCCATCATGTCTGCATTGTAACACCGTTCAAGGGCTGGTAGCCGCCACATCTCTTCTCAGGGATATGCTGCCAGTACCATAGCTCTTTTATTTCCATTATGTCTGTAATAGGCCTGTGAGCCTCAATGTAACACAGTTCAGAGGTCTGCGTACGCCACATCTCTTCTCAGAGATACGCTACCAGCGCCCTAGCTTGTTTCCATTATGTTTGTAAGCTTATTTCAGTCATTCGTTTATTAATAAATTGAAGCATTATTTCCGCTGCATCTCTGTATCTATGGTTATATCTCGTACTCTATCAAGGTTTCGCATAACCGCATCATGCTCCATAAAAATAATCATATTAATACTACCGTAATAACCACCTCAAGTAGGTACCATGAAATTTCCACATACCATGGCTGCACCCAACAAACAATGTATTAGTTCTATTTCGAGGAAGTAGGGCGTGATCCTTCCGGAATTTCATTCTAAGCTACTCTTTAGATGCGTGCCATTTGAATGGCCAATTTGTGACATGCCGTCAAGTTGCTTCTTTAGTATACAGTATAGATAGTTTGAACGTGAAAAGAATCGAGACATTAACAGCTATAGGCTTTCCACCTTAGGTGATCATATTTCTACTTACCATTTATGATTATCTTTTCAGCTTTGGATTCTCTTCTGTTAAATCACAATTCAATTTTTACCCCTCATATAGGAGAAAACGATTCACATCTCCTCTATCCGGCGTTCCCTTGCACCCCGGTGCAATTGCTAGTTTTATTTCTTAATTAAAAGATATTCGTTAAAGTAGAGTATAATTAATAATGGGAAATTAGGGTTCAAGTAGTTATTTTTTTAGTATTATATAAATATTAATTTATTATTAAAGTATATCTTAATTTAATTTATTAATTAAAAATTTATTGGTCAAAGGTGATTAAGAATAATAATAAAATCCAATTAGAGGGAAAATATATATAAAAAGGAAATTATCTAATAATGACTTTATTATTAGTTTTATAATATAATATTAAATTATTTTATTATTATATCAATTTAATTTTGGTTTATTAGTTAATAAATATAATATATTTTATTATTATATTTTAATTTGTACTTAAAATATATTCGTTAAAATGGTAATAATGGGAAAATAGGGTTAATGTAGTTATTATTAATATTATATAATATAAGTATATTTTTATTAATTTAATATAAATATAATTTTATTAATTTAATTTATTAATAAAAAGTTAATGGTTGAAGGAGCTTAAAAATAATATGGTAGTAATAACACTTCTCGATTTCTAATGCTTCCCTTAACTTACCGTGATGAAAATGGTCAATCCTACCAATAATCTTAGCTTCTTTGATGCAAATGTGATGCTTCATCTTCTCAGCGTGTTATAAGGCCCACACTTCATGAGGCGTGTTCGAGATGACGAGCGTGCCCACTAGACATTTAGAGAGAGTTTGGGCGCCTTGCGACGTTACGGGCGTATCGTCACACCGTAACCACAGAGGCGTGGGCATGTAGCAATGGGCAAGCGCAGGCTCACAACAATATGGGTGTGTCGCACATAGCCGGCAGTGATCGTTGGCAATGCGACTTTATAGCCAAAACGTCACATCGTAGCCGATTTGGAGAAGCCGACGTATTGGAGTTGGCAAGCCGACGTTACACGAGATGAACGCAATAAAACGAAGGACGGGTGGGTCAGCTCGGGTCTGCCAAGTCACCCACACCCATACACAGGTCGTGTATAAATATGGTGTGTGGATGAGTTGTTAAAGTCATCCAAGCATCCAAGTTCGAAGAGCATACAAGGCATTCGAGCGTAGAAGCATTGGACAAGAGTTGAGCTTCACCAACAGCTCGTTGGTGAAAGATGCAATCATGAACGAAATATAAGGCGCGGATCGAGTCGGGCAGCGTGAAGGATTTGCATGTGGATCAGTATCGCAGGGCGTCCGCAGGTCAGGACGGGTCGGTCAAGGCATCCGCAGCAGGTCTGAACGTGAGTTCAAGACGCGTTCTAAAGCAACTACTGATCGGATTTGAGTGCGACGAAGTGCAGCAGGTGCGTCTTGACGGGCCAAAGCTAACCAGATAGTTGGGAAGTGATTTGGACACACGGTGAGCTCGGGACAAGTCTGAATGTGACGGGAAGCAGGTGACCCAAGTGACCTGGCAGCACGACACTTAGGCAGATTTGTGCAGAAAATTCCAAAGGCTGAATTCAATGATGTAAATGACTATTTTGGGCTAGTTTGATGATTGACAATCATTGTAAGCTTGGTCAAAAGGTAAAATTTCCTTGCCAAGGAGAAAAAGTGGCTTTTGCTGGATTGGACTGTATTTTATTATACATTTTATGAAACATATTATCGGGCAAACTTATTAACAGGGAGTTGCCCCTCCCTTGTATGTATGGGCGTACTTGTGGATTGATAATGGTGTTTATGTTTATTTGCACACATTGAAAGAGCATTTTATTAATATTGAACAAATTTTGCTAAAGGCATAGTCTACATACTTGAGTATTACGAAAAAAAGAAAAAGTATGGTAGTGTCGAACTCGTCTATAGCGTGGTTGAAAGACACCAAAGGTATAGGGGCGTGACAAGTGGTATCATTGCCACTGATGCGAATGGAATGAAAGTTTGATCCCACTACTGTTGCACATCATTTGGTATCAGAGTCACCATTTTGGGCTTTTTATCATTGAAGAAAGCAGGGACACAGTTGCAGGGTTGCAGGTAGTGTTGAAGTTGAACTTGTATTTGGGTTTCTTTTGAGACTCACGAAGCAAGGTACGTAGAAATTTGAATAACTGATATATTATTCACCGAGATTCTCCTGAACACACACTATTTTAGCTTCATGCATAATACAGAATCTCTTCTACCATTGATCATTAATTGCGGAAATAAAATCAATTGCATGCACACATTAAAACCACAAACAATCACACATATGAACACAGTATTTAATGGGAAAGCTTAAAGTTGAAAACCCCAACTATCTGTATATTATATGTCATGGAGATCATGTAACAATCATAGTACAAAAGCTCCTCACAAGCTCTCATGCACACCCTCAATTGCTACACACTATCAAGCTAGATCTAGCAAAACACATGCTCCAATCTTTTGCCACTTGATAGGCAGCCTCTATTGCGTAATCAATGCTATGGGATGGCTTCATTAAATAGATAAACCACCTGGCTTGTACTGCGCAATCCTCATGGGCTTCTCCACCTATCTGTGTGTTGCAAATAGCAACTGTATAGTCACAACTGATAGTTAACCCGCTCTTTCACCTATTTCTGCACTGGTCTCCACTGAAACTGTCCATGCACTGAAGTTAACTGATGCATTCTTTAGTTGATTAATGAGTTTATAATTAGTGAATTAATTAATAATTAGTTCACACCACTCTCACTAATTGTATCAATTAGTTAAACTGAATACAAATATCTCAACTATGTTTAGATTAGTTAAACTGAATACAACTCCACTAACTTCCTCAATCAACTCCACCAAACTCTGTCACATGAGTTCTAACTGAAGTATCCATGCAATAGCTCCACATAACCCTCAGGAATAGCGTAATTCCTTCTGTCAGCTCCTGTGCCACATCCGTGCACTTAACTGAAGTGCTCCAAGAGAATAAGATAATGTTTATAGTCCAAATATTATTAAGAGCTAATAATATTCGACATATCTATTTTTAGACTGGCAATCTAAAAATAGATTCCGCGCAATATGTCTAAAAATAGAAGTCCATCTATTTTTCCAACTTGACCAACCATCCACAAATAGCATCCTGCAACTCATAGAATATGATCGACATGTCTAAAAATAGACATAGTCTAAAAATAGACTTTGCGCTAAAAATAGCCTGCGGGCCCACTTAGTGAAGGCGACTCTTTTCACTAAGCTCATCATCTTGTTGCAATCTCAACACTCCCTCTCAACAAGATAGGGATTATCTACCACCCCGATCCTGCCCCTGTGGTATTTGAATTTGCTCCTGGTGAGCGCCTTCATCAAGATACGCATCCCGATCCTCCGTAGAATGTATGAAAGTAACATGACCTTCCGCCGGCACACAATATCCGATATGATGATACTGATGTCAACATTTCTTAGATCTATCATGAAATACCGGATTAACCGAGAGTTTGATGCAACTCCTCGATTATCACAATAAATTCACGTAGGCTCTAAAGGAAACTGCATACCCGACTCAGGATCTTCCTCATCCATATAGGCTCGCATGCGCCCAAACTCGCCGCCATACTCGGCCTTCCGCCGGGACCGAGTGCCACGGATCTCTCGGCTTCGTTGTACCAAGAACCGGCTGCCGACCCGATACCGAAAATCCCTCCCGTATGCGTTCTTCCGTCTACCGGCTCCCCGCTCTGTCTGCATCCGTGAAGCCATGCAGCTTCACCTCATCCGACTGTCTGTACCACAATCCATATCCCGATGTGCCCCTGAGATACCTCAAGACATGCTTGCCTGCCTTCCAAAAGAGCTTGGTAGGCTTAACCATAGCTTGTGAAAGCTGGTTAACAGCATAGCATATGTCTGGTCGTGTATTGACCAAATACATGAGCGAACCAACCAACTGTCGATAAACAGTGGCATCCACTACCTCTGTCGATGTAGCATCCTCTTTCCTCCAACCACCAGGAAGAGGGGTGTCGGTAGGCTTGCAGCCTTGCATGTTGAACTTCTCTAATATCTCCCGGGCATGCTTGCCTTGAGACACAAACAGTCCACCCTTCCACTGCCAAATTTCCAATCCTGGGAAATAATGAAGGAGGCAAAAGTCCTTCATCTCAAACTCGTTTGTAAGATCACCCTTGCATGAGAGTATCAATTGTTCATCACCTGTCAGTATCAAATCATCTACATAAAGTACAATGATCACCAACTTACCCTCCACCACAATCTGGTATAGGTTCGGATCCTACCACTCTTGGAGAATCCAAGTCCTATGAAATAACCGTCTATTCGTGTGTACCAAGCACGAGGTGCTTGTTTCCAACCCATACATCGCTCTCTTGGAGCTCGCACACATGCGACTCTGTCAAGATCTCGAAACCTTCTCGGGCCGCTCTATGTACACCTCCTCCTCAATGACTCCGTTGAGGAACGCAGCCTTCACATCCATCCGATGAATGTGCCACCCCATTTGCGCCGAGAGAGCAAGAATCGTCCGTATGGAAGAATACCTTGCGACAGTAAAGGTCTCCCTCATAATCGATCCCCTCAATCCGTGAGAAGCCTCGTGCAACAAATATTGCCTTGTACTTCTCCACACTCCCGTCACCGCCCTCGTTCACTTAGAGATCCATCTCGAACCCACCACCGATTTCCTCCGACCTCACGGACAATCTCCCATGCACCGTTTTCCTCGACAATCGAATCATACTCTTCCACCATGGCATCTACCCATGCGGGGTCCTCCACAGCTTCCTCGAAAGAGGATGGCTCTATCATGATACACTTGCTCATAAGAGCCATGTATCCATTATACCGGTTAGGTGACTGTCTCTGTCTGCGTTGTGATGTAGGTGCTCCTACAACCTTCTCTGCATCTTGAGCCAGTCGCTCAGCTTCTGTAGTGCACTTCCGCCCTCTGATGGTTGGCGTTGCTTGAGTGGTCTCTTCCACTTCATGAACCTCATCTTGTGGCTGATCCACATCCCGAGACTCATCCTTAAGAACTAATAGCTCCTCATCTGCATGCAAGTGTAGCTCCCTTTCAAGCGAACACTTCATGGCTTTCTCCTCATGAAATTTTATATCCCGTCGCACAACAGTCTTGCGACTGTCTGGAAAATACACACGATAGTCAGGCGTATCAAAGGTACCCCAAGTTATACCCAACCTCTCGCAATGCCCTAATTTCTTCCTGGCATCCTTCGTTACATGAATGTAAACATGTGAACCAAAAATCCTCAAATGGGAAATATCAGGCTTCTTACCAGAAAATGCCTCCTCAGGTGTACTCATGCCAAGTATCCTGTGAGGACAACGGTTCTGCACATATACTGCAGTATTTCATGCCTCTGCCCACAAGTGAATGGGTAGGCCCCAATCATGCAACATCGCCCGTGCAGCACCCACGATCGTTCTGTTCTTTTGCTTAGCAACCCTGTTCTGCTGTGGGTTATGAGGTGCTATGAGCCTTCTTCGAATTCCTTCTATGCCGCAAAAGTCCTTGAATTCGCTGCAGATGAATTCACCACCATTGTCACTCCTAAGAGCCTTCACCGCTTCCCCGATTATTCTCAACCAGTGTCTTGAACTCACAGAACTTTGAGTATGTCTCGCTCTTCTTCTGCATGAAGAAGATCCAGCACTTACGAGAAAAATCATCAACAAATATCACATAGTACCTGTGCTTTGTTGTCGAAGCTACTGAGAAAGGTCCACACACGTCCGTGTGAATTCTCTCAAGGTCGTGGCACGACTATCCTTCTCGTGAAAGGTGGCTTTCACAAATTTTCTCAAAGTACATCCCTTGCACTGATCTGACTGCGCAAGTGTACCTTTGGGAAGCCCAGTAGAAATCTGCTGCAGTATCTTCAAAGCTCCATGGTGAAGGTGGCCCAATCTCCGGTGCCACAACTCGCCATCATCCCGGCTCACCACTCCTTTTGCCTTGCCTGCCATTGCTGCGCAGCCATCTACCTGCAATTGATAAAGGTTCTTAACTCGAACCCCTATCCTCCGGGTCTCACCAGTTGCCTTACTGCGCAGGAAAGCCTTTCCCTCGCTAAAGACAACATCATATCCCTTGTCTTTTAACATCGCCACAGAGATAAGATTCTTCTTCAATCCTGGAACATGCATCACTTCCTTCAATCTGAAGGGTTTACCAGACTCCCTCTCAAAGGAAATGGTACCGATACCGGTTGCACTGTATCTACCATCATCGCCCATCTCGATGTGCACTCCAAGATCTTTCTCATCCAGATCAGTAAACAAATCTCGATCTCCTGTCATGTGAAAAGACGCACCATTGTCAAGAAACCACACTGATCCCGTCATACTTGAGACCAAGCATGCGATCAGTGAAAAATCCAGCTCAAACTGCGAGGCTAAGGCCTCTCCAGCTGCAGTCCCAGCAGCCTGCTTATTTTTCTTCTTTTGTGGACAATTAGTGGTGTAATGTCCGTGTTGGTGACAGTGAAAGCACTTCACCTTGGACATGTCCTGCTTCTTGCCTTTCGCACCGGATTGAGAAGATTTCTTGCTCTTCCCATTCTTTTCTTTGGCAGCCAAAGCGCAATTCTCTTCATCAGAGTTCTTTGATGAAGATCCGTCCCTGGTACTCTGCCTTATCTCCTCTTGCACAAGATCTGACCAAAGTCGCTCCCATCCTGGAAATTTCTCCCGACCATTGACAGAGTCCTGATAGGAATGCCAACTCTTCAGAAGCCCAAGGAGAGCCAAGCTCACCAAGTCCTCATCATCAACAATCACCCCCACACTTCCCAGCTCATCCCTGCATTGGATGAACTTTGTGAGGTACTTGGGCATACTGTCGCCTTTCTCCATCTTTATGTTTCTGAGTTTATCCTTGAGCGCCAACTTCCTCTGGTCGCTCTTGCTTTGGAATAAATCTGTCAAGGCTTTCCGCATCAAGAATGGAGAAGCCTTACCATGCAGGCTGGACACTATGTGATCCTTCACACCCTCCAACAGAATCCTTCGACACTTGTCAGTTTTCGGCCATGCGTCAAGTACGGCAAAGATCACCAGAAGTAGGTCGGAAATTTTTGCATCTATGAACTTCCTTCAACCCATTGTCATCCAAACACCACCTCCATCCCGTCCTTCCATGCAATATAATTTGAGCTTCCCTCAAGGGCATACTCCAATCGCAATCCGTTGAAAGACATCTCAACTTCGACACCAAGAAAACACTGCTGCAAATTCGAATTCCACCAGCACAAAACTCAACTGCTTCAATGTTTTGCAATTGCTCCAATGATCAATATCGCTCTGATACCATGTATAAATTTGAATAACTGATATACTATTCACCGAGATTCTCCTAATCACACACTATATTAGCTTCACGCATAATACATAATCTCTTCTACCATTGATCATCACATGCGGAAATAAAATCAATTGCATGCATACATTAAAACCACAAACAATCACACATATGAACACAGTATTTAATGGGAAAGCTTAAAGCCGAAAACCCCAACTATCTGTATATTATATGTCATGGAGATCATGTAACAATCATAGTACAAAAGCTCCTCACAAGCTCTCATGCACACCCTCAATTGCTACACACTATCAAGCTAGATCTAGAAAAACACATGCTCCAATCTTTTGCCACTTGATAGCCAGCCTCTATTGCGTAATTAATGCTATGGGATGGCTTCATTAAATAGATAAAACACCTGGCTTGAACTGCGCAATCCTCATGGGCTACTCCACCTATCTGTGTGTTGCAAATAGCAACAATATAGTCACAACTGATAGTTAACCTACTCTTTCACCTATCTCTGCACTGGTCTCCACTGAAACTGTCCATGCACTGAAGTTAACTGATGTATTCTTTAGTTGATTAATGAATTTATAATTAGTGAATTAATTAATAATTAATTCACACCACTCTCACTAATTGTATCAATCAGTTAAACTAGATACAAATAGCTCAACTATGTTTAGATTAGTTAAATTGAACACAACTCCATTAACTCCTCAATCAACTCCACCAAACTCTGTTACATGAGTTCTAACTGAAGTATCCATGCCATAGCTCCACATAACCCTCAGGAATAGCGTAATTCCTTCTGTCAGCTCCTGTGCCACATCTGTGCACTTAACTGAAGTGCTCCAAGAGAATAAGATAATGTTTATAGTCCAAATATTATTAAGAGCTAATAATATTCGACATATCTATTTTTAGACTGGCAATCTAAAAATAGATTCCGCCCAATATGTCTAAAAATAGAAGTCTATCTATTTTTTCCGACTTGACCAACCATCCAAAAATAGCACCCTGCAACTCATAGAACATGATCCATATGTCTAAAAATAGACATAGTCTAAAAATAGACTTTGCGCCAAAAATAGCCTGCGGGCCCACTTAGTGAAGGCGACTTCTTTCCACTAAGCTCATCATCTCTTTACAGAATCTCAAAATAAATTGTCAGGGTTAAATCTACAAAAGAAGACATGCCAACTTGGGAAGAATTCCATGAGAAAGCCTTCGAAGCTTTACAATGGATAAAGCACATGAGGGAGAACTTGGAGATTCAAGACAAGCTTGGAGTCTTGGAAAAAGAAGTGGTGGAATCTTGGAAGGAAGCTAAGAAGATTCATGAAGAGGTTAGTGAGGCAAAGAATGCCCTTATGGCCTTATGCAAGGAAGGGATTTTTGACTCAAACCAAGATGAATTCGATAGACTTCGAGAAGAGATGGATCGTTTCGATGATTGAATGGATATATGTTATGAACTAGAGGAATTTTGAGAGGAGATTGCTGAAATTGGAAAGAAGAACCAAAGAGGAAGGAAACCTACTTTGGCCAAACCAAAGAATATTGTGGATGTAGTTGAAGTGAGGGAAGAACTTGGTAAACAAGTTGAACCCGAACCAAGCACATTACAAGCATTACAGGTTGATCCACACAAGGATGTTGTAGATGTGGAAGATGTCAAGGATGAACTTCGATGAGCATGGACCGAGGCTGCCATTGCAAACATCGTTGATGGATTATTCTCATGAGGATGTTGTAGAGATGGAAGAGATGAAGGAAGAACTTGTGGAACAAGTTGAACCAAGACCGAGCACATTGCAAGCATTGGTGGATGGACCACATGAAGATGTTGCAAGTGTGATCATGATCAAGGAAGAAATTGAAGAGGAGGTGGTACTAGGATCGAACACATCAAAGACATTGATGAGGATGAAGGACACTCACTTTGAGGGTCTTCATGGATATGTGACTTGTGTTTCATGGAAGCATAAGGAAGATGGACCGCATATGGGGACGAGGAAGAAGATGGCTTTTTTGCCAACACCATGGAGGACCTTTCCTTGGATGACTACTATGATGAGACCTTTTACATTGGAGGAACAAGGAGCATTGCGTGTTGGAGACCTTGAGGGGGAAATTTGTAACCTCACTATGGATGGTTCAAATGCCCTAGACAAGGGTGGAACTTGCTGACCTTTGTGATGGAAAGGGTCATGCTTAGCCACATGGAATGGCTAGTGTCTGATATGACCTATAGACTACCTTGGTGGTAGGCCCATTGGTGGAGTAGACTTCCTCATGGCCTACAACCAAGAAGGAAATCTCGGTGCACCTCCAGTGTGGAAGCAGCCTTGAAGGAAGTACTCGTATAATGGATGATGGTAGAAGTGATCGAGGGCACTTTACCTCTACATGATGATGATGAGAGTTGAGTTGAGTTCACTTAGATGAACACATGGGCAACCAAATTCATGGACATGGACTACTTGGAGATCTTTTATAGATGGAATGATGGGATGTTGTTCACGATGAGCAACAAGACATTGGTTGGATGAGCAGCCTATGAGACACTCATATGATTGCAGGGTGAGAACTTGTGATGGCAATCATGGTCAATACAAGTATGCTTGCCAACACTTTGGATATGATGAGGAATGGGAGTTCATGATGAGTTGCATTCATTGGAGGCTTCATATTATGGTGATCTTGTAGTATTTGATTCATTGAGGAGCTGAGGTCAGAATTGGTCTTGACTTTGATGCATTATGGGATACATACCTTTGAGCACATTTATGGTGTGTGTTTGGGAGGAGTCACTTGATGGAGATGATCGAGTCAGGACACTTTGGATTTTGATGAAGATGCAGCGATGAGATGCCTTGGTGGTATACACTTGGGCATGGGTTGATTCTACTTGAATTAAGCACACTTTTTACTTGATGGATGCATATTACAGATGGGATGAACATTACTTCATGGACCTGGATATGACACTTTGATTGATTTGATGAGAGGGGGACCTCTTACCTGTGATGATGCTTGGAGGATGTGACTACTTGGCATATAGGTAGCACATGGATTAGCATCATGGACAACATGTTGTGGACAAGATGGAGATCACTTCATGGACCCAAACATGGTCTTTTTTGGATGAGATTGATTCTTGATTGAGTTGATGGGTGTGACAGAATGCAGAAGGATCAACTAACGCATGGTATGAGGATGTGAATTCTCATGATGAGGACGTATGGTTGGATTAGCTACCCAACTAGTTTAAGTTGTGGGGTCCGGAAGTGTGCGAAGTTATACTGGATACATAACAACTTATGTTATGTTGAGTTGGTTGGAGTACTTGATGTAGAGATTCACAGGACATTGATGATATATGATGGGTTGACACGATATATGTTACAGTAGCACGTGACCTTGATGAAGAGATTGACTTCCCATGATGGTTCAGCATGTGGTGACTGTGGCAGATGTGTTGATGATCATGGATTGAGAAGATATTTCATGGAAATGTTATACATGAACCATGGTGGTTTATGCGACGATGTTGCGACGATATTGTGTGATGATACTTTACGACGAAATTTGCGACGATGATGGTAGCACTATCAGGGATGATAGTATTTCTTTAAGTGGGGGAGTATGTAAGGCCCACAATTCATGAGGCATGTTCGGGATGACGGGTGCGCTCATTGGGCGTTTGGAGAGAGTTCAGGCACCTTGCGATGTTACGGGTGTATCGTCGCATTGTAACTGCAGAGGTGCGAGCATGTAGCAATGGGCGAGCATGGGTGCGCAACAATATAGGTGCGTTGCACATAGCCAGCGGTGGTCATTAGCAGTGTGATGTTACAGCCGAAACGTCGCACCATAGCTGAGTTGGAGAAGCCAACGTATTGGAGTTGGCAAGCCAACGTTACACAGGTTGAACGCAATAAAACGAAGGACGGGTGGGTTGGCTCGGGTCCACCGAGTGAACCATGTCCATACACGGGTCGTGTATAAATATGGCATGCGGATGAGTTGTTAAAGTCATCCAAGCATACAAGGCATTCGAGCATAGAAGCATTGGACAAGAGCCAAGCTTCACCAACAGCTCGTTGGTGAAAGCTACAGTCGTGAACGAAACATAGAGCGTGGGTCGAGTCGAGCGGCATGTAGGATTTTCATGTGGAATAATATCGTAGGGAATTTGCAGGTCAGGTCGGGTCGGGCAGGGTGTTCGCAGCAGGTCTGAACATGAGTTCAAGACACGTTCTGAAGTGACCGCTGATTGGATTTGAGTGTGATGAACTGCAGAAGGTACGTCTTGATGAGCCGAAGCTAACCACATATGTGGGAAGCGATTTGGACACACGGTGAGCTCGGGGCAAGTCTAAACATGACGGGCATCAGGTGACCCGAGTGACCCGACAGCACGACACTTGGGCAGATTTATGCAGAAAATTCTTAAGGCTGAATTCAATGATGTAAAAGATTGTTTTGGGCTAGTTTGATGATTGAAAAGCATTGCAAGTTTTGTCAAAAGGTAAAATTGCCTTGCCAAGGAGAAAAAGTGGCTTTTGTTGGATTGGACTGTATTTTATTATACATTTTATGAAACATATTATCAGGCATACTTATTAACAGGGAGTTGCCCCTCCCTTGTATGTATGGGCATACTTGTGGATTGATAATGGTGTTTATGTTTATTTCAACATATTTAAAGAAGATTTGATTAATATTGAGCAAGTGTTGTTAAACGCATAGCCTACATACTTGAGTATTATGAAAAATAAAAAGTACGGTAGTGCCGCACCCGTCTATAGCGTGGTTGAAAGACACCAAAGGTATAGGGGCCATGAGAGGACCTTTGAAACTATGGAGTGAATACTGATCGGCTTTCCATAGAAAATGAAGTGGTTATGAGCTTTCCAAATCTCCCAAAAAAGTGAACGGTGGGATGTAGGCTTGGGAACCCACCTCGGATGCACCCCATCTCGGACAATGTTCAATAGACATAAAAATAGTGAAAGGTAACCTGCAAAAAGACAAAATAATAGACCAAATGTGTAATGTTTTTTTTTTTACAGTGGATGAAGAGGTGTGTTACCGATTTCGCCCCCTCATGGCAGATAACGCAGCAACCAGGTCCAGAGAAGCCTCGTTTACATAAGTTGTCCCAAGTGAGGATATGGTTCCTCCATGCCAACTAGCAGAAATGGATGATCTTGAGGTGAGTGTGGGACTTCCAGATAGGGAGAAACTAGGACCGAGGAGAATATGAAGTATGCAGGTCTGAGAAAAACCAATAACAATCAAAAACCACCACCATATGATTTTTGATTTTACCATCCCAAGTGAGGGAATCACCACCAAGGCAGTGACATAAACCTACACTTCTCAAACATTGAATGAACAACGACCAATTTTGGGCCAAATTCTCCGTCAGACGAATCTGTGTTATGTCCCGCCACACCAGGTATGACCCCTGTCATTTTGAAATCACCTGTGCCAGAAAAAACAAACCACGTTGATGAAGGGGCTCCAATAAATGTCCTCGGGCACTATAATCTGCATCCACTCCCATGATGTGGTCCCACCCAATCATGATCCTATTGTCACCCTTGAAATCCCACTAAATATGTTGAAGAAACAAAGGTTTTGATTTCTGAAAGTTGCGCCATATAAATGAAACCACCACTAATACCAATTTCTCCCCTGCGGATCCAGTCAAAAATTGGTTTTTCTTTTAAATATTTGCAGTGAAAGATTTTATGCCAATGCTGAAGAGGCCTTTCCACATGGAATTTATAATATGAGATTTACCAAATAAAACAGTGTTGAGGATGCCCCACCCACCAAGGTCGTGGGGTCTGAAAATGTCTGCCCATTTTACCAAGTGAAACTTTCCATCTCCCATAGAACCCAACGATAAGAAGCAGGAAAATATAAATTGTATCTCAAATATAACTCGAGTAGGAAATGTAAGTAAGTGCACCGAGTAGATGGCCAAATGTTGAACTACTGACTAGATCAAAGTGAAGCGCCCACGCAAAGAGAGGGCCCGGTGAGTCCATTCATCAAATTCTTATGAAATTTTTAAAGCAACCAAGACCAGTAGTGGAATCGGTAGTTATTTGGCTTCAGTCTGTATCCCAAATATGTAAATCCCTCCTGAAGAGGTTTGGAGTCTACCCCAAATGTAGCAGTAAGAGCATGGACCTAATTTATATCACCAAATGAGTATATGAGTATCGACTTATTAGCATTGATGATCAAGCTGGATGTTAGACCATATCAACAGAATAAATGAAGTAGAGCTTCCCATTGTTACAATGGTAACATGCCAGAAGTCAAAATATCATCAACAAAAAATAGATGAGTGACACAAACTTCTCGACAGATATAAATACCCTTGAAAGTGTCGCCCGAATTAGCCAGCTTGATCTTCTGACTGATCCCATCCATGATAAGAATGAACAATAGTGGTGAGAGAGAGAAACATTGACGTAGACCTTGACCTGCCCTGAAAAACTTGGTGGAAAACCATTAATAAGCACCAACAACCAATAATGTGATACACACGCAATGATCCATTCAATAATTTGAATGGAGAGTCTTATCTTTTGTAAAACAAAACGGAGGAACGTTCAATCCACATTGTTATCTCTTAGAGAAAACCCTAGCTGCAGGAAAAACTCTAAGGTAACCTTGAACCTCTTTGAGATTGAAAGTTGGCCCTTCAACTTGGAGAGGGATCTCTCCCTAAACTCAACTACTCAATGTCACTATAGTAGAAGGTTTACAATTAAGTTCCATGGCGAGATTTATCTAAAAATGAGAGAGTTTGGTTGGGCTATGTGGAAATTCCACCATTGGGCATGGATTCTAACACAATCAGGCTTTATACAATTACAGTTTCATTGAGAAAAAACACAAAAGTAGGGTATCAATAATTCCTTTGACACCTTAAGTAATTTAGAAGAAAATGAAGGAAATTAGTGCTAGGGTTAAGTGAACAACAATCATTAAACGCCTGAGAAATGAAAAAACATGAGCATAAACTATGAATCCCAATTTCACACACTTAGTATTTCAGACATGAGGAAATATAAAACAAAGAAGATGGAGAGGGAATTACAACACAAGAATTTATGTAAATGCTCATGAAGACTATTTTCATGAAGACCTACTTAAAAATACACAAGGATGCTATATCTCAAATAAATACCAACCCTGTTTCATTTTACAAAAATTATCTTTATAAAGCAGACCATAACTTACAACATTTTTCTAGTAAAAATTAATTACAAAATCTAAAAATAATAGAATACTTTATCAAATACATTCATATATAAAACTTCATATTCCTATCTGCATCTAAAGATCATGTTGTTGTTGGAGTCATGGCTGGAAATAAGAATCACCGAGTCGAATTTGATGAGGAGGCATCCAAGTCAATAGTTGTCCATGAGCTTTTTCCTCACAAATTCCAAAAAAATAGGGTCTAGAGATCCCTTTGAAACTCCAAAACCATGATATTTGTTAGAAAACAGAGAGAGGTATTTTTAAATGGGTTTATTACGGGAAAAACCTATTTCATTTTTGAAAATTTCATTCTCATTTGTTTGGAAAGCGTGTTCGAAATTAATATTTTGAAAAGGAAAGCAGAGACCATTTTTACAAAAATGCGCTGCTACTCTAGTTTTCAGCTCAATTTTCATTATTTATTTTCAAACAAACAATAACATTGTCACTCTTGTTGTCAACGTTTTAAAAATTGTTTATTACAAATTTACGCTAACACTCCATTTGTAATTGCTTTAAAAAATTACAGACTAAAAAATGTGATAACCACTGGCTTCACAGGGATGTTGTCGATCATTGATGGCATCAAGAACCCATATAGACCACAGGCCTGATTCATTGGGCGGCTCCCAAACTATGAGACCAATAACCTATAAATTGTACCATATTTTATGATCTGTTCATAACATGGAATCAACCCCAACCAAAAACTGCTGCAAATTGACTGAAAATAAATCTTTGAAAACTAAACGTTGAAACCAAGTTGAACTACAATCAAATCCATTCTTTTCTCACTGAAAATAGTACTACTGAAAATATCATAATGAAGATGATTACTGAAAACTAATTTTACTGCAATCCAAAAACACACTGAAACTGAAAGGATGCTTGATTCTCCAAGCTTATTACATGTAATCCTACTCTAAACAATTGGTTTCTCTAGTCAGGTAAAATCATGTTTCCAGTGAATTCATGAAAGTTTCTGAATATTTGCAACAACCTTCTTTCACCTTCTTGAATTAACAAGAAAATTTTAAAACATTACAACTAAACATAACTTTTGAAACTAATCCATGTATTCATAAATAACAGAAAAAATTCCTTTACTGATGTCTTTAACAAGTTTGCATAAGGATCCTCTAGAGCACGAACAACTAGCTATTGTTGATTAACAAAAGTAGGATGACATTTTTCCTATGCTATGTATGATCCTTGGTCTATGATATAGATTTGGTCATTCTCAAATGAAAAGGGATCAACCAACTCAATAGACTCTTCATTTATATCATCCTTATCAGAGAAAAAATTGTGTATGCTTGAAAATTTTCAAATAGAAGAGTGGTAGCTTGTATGTTTAATTCTTTGTGCAGCTTAACAGGGATATCTTATTGGCTATCTAAAAATTATGAGTTTGTATTTCCAAGAGATGTGAAATTTTTCATGACATTTGTTGAGGAGGTAAATCCCCTCTGCCGACAGAGGCGATCCCACTAGCCCTAGGGTGGGTCTAGCAACAATCAAATCACGCAATGACGTTGGTTCCTAGTTACAAGAAAGACAAAGATTGTAATAAGTGACCTACCTCAAATCCCACGTTGTTGTTGTCAAAGAAGAAGCGATGCTCTTCGTCCCTTGCCCGACAGATCACATTCCTTCTGTTTGCTTCGTCCGAACACCTGTACACATGCAGAGAAACGACGACATACAACGTAATACTTAAAGCATGTAACTATATATCAGTCAGAGAGGATATAATTCATTGCATTTCATAAAAGAGTAAACACATGAATGGAACCAAAGTTAGAGTCGCTTATATTAGCACTGACAAAAAGGAAGATTACAACCAAATGCTCTGACACTATGATCTTCCTTCGGTGGGGCTTGCAGTGGAGCACGTCTCAATGAAGCCTGTCCGGAATTTGGACAAAGCTCTCTCTTACGAGGATCTTCTCGACTCTGCTTTCAATGGTTGCCCAACTATAGTTTTCCTCCTACAAGTTCAGCTAGCTTGCTAATGGAGAGGGAAAGCTTTTATAGATGGAGGAAGGGAAGTTGGGATCCCTATAATCATGGGATAGGCCCCATCTCTTAGGAAGGTTCCATGAGAGGTGGAAAACCACTTCCTATACATGGAGATCTGGAGCCAAACCACTAAAATTCCTTTGATGATTCATTCTGGAGTTTGTTAGAACCAAACTTCCGCCATTTATTTTTAAAAAACATTCCTTAATGGGATTGGCACGAGTGAGACACAGGGAAGTGCGCCAATTCGCGCACCCTTTAGTGTGGATTTCCCTCATTAGCACGAGGGATGAACTGAATAGTTGCGCCAAGGCTAAAACACCTATTTATAGAGTTTTCCAGAGGAAATGTTCTTTGGGAGAATGTTTATCCTTAGGCAGGAGGATGTTATGAAGGTGTTTTCAGGGACATGTTACTGCTCACAGGTCATGGGAATAGTCCTCCAATGTATGGGACGAGGGATTGCAGGGACGGTGACAAAATACTGTGTAACAGATGCCCCCTAAAGCATGAGGTCCAAGAGAGAGGGAGGGGTGAAATGCTTTATGAGAACGCGCCCAACTGAAAACACTGCCATCGGAAAACCTGCGAAGACAAATAAAACTGATATCTTAGATACATGATATGTGGTATGGGTGTAGCCATCCATAATAGAGTGTACAAAAACCGGGATCCAAGGTATGGACGCAGCCATCTAGTAAATAAGGATCAACAAGTAGACTCAGGTATGGTTGCAGCCATCCAATCGAATGAGTCATGTAATACATGATAATAATCCACAAATAATCTGCAGCCTGGATGTATATAAGACAAAATCCAGGGTCTTGCGCTCCATCTCGACTCGAATAGAGTACAAGTTCAAGCATGCGAATATATGACCTAAAGTCGAACATGGAAGAACATCGTCTGATTACCAGCCAATAATGAAAGTCGTTAACAGACGCGAGAGAAACCACCAATAATGACGATGGCCTTCAAGGTACATGAGGTACAATCCACGGAATGTGAACAGTGAGCTGGCGTCGAACACTCGCAGAATCATCTGATCGAAGATCAATAATGAAAACCTTGCATCGAATGCCAAGACCCTGCAATTGAGGCATGCAGGCTCCAAGGTACCTGAAGGGAGTCTCTAGACCAAATTCCTGGATAATGAGCTGAAGTCGATAGGAATTGACCTTGATCGAAGGTGGGCCATAATGTTTCCCACATCATCGACATGAGACAGAGGGACATAATGTTTGTGAATCAAGATCGACAGAGAATCAGAGGGAGGCTGAAAACTGCAGAGGCCAACTTCTATTGAACATATCGGCGGCATGACATTGGATTTGGCAGTATATGACATCAAAGGATCTGAGGTCATGGTGACGTGGCAAAGAACAAGTGAGCGGTCAAAAAATATTACCCAAACCCACGAAGGCGAGCAGATAATGAGATGTGATGTCCCCAACCCGACACGAATGCAGATAATTTCCATGTTCAAGAGCGACATATTACCGACATGACGGTGATACTGGTTCCATTTTCCCCCACCATTTCTGGCGATTACCCCAGTTATTTTTGAAAACAAGCTTGAAGGGATAACATGTGCTTGTAATATAAGTTTTTCCTTCGAAAAAATCCATCCTAGTACATTTAACGAGCCCTAGGAAGGAGGAACTCGAGTAACGTCATTACGACGAAGTCCGATGTCATCAGGTTTTAACGAGTTTGACAAAGGAAGAACTAGACGTCGTTTCATGTTTAGAGAGTTTGAAAAGACAATGGAAAAGAAAACTCCAACAGTCCCTTTTCGTAGATAGTCCCACAGATCCGAAAAGGTAGAAAACTATATCTGAGAGAACCTCCTAGTCGCGATAGGCTAGGGTATTCCTTTTTCATAAATAATCTATCCTTGCCCGAAAAAGGAGTAAATGTATACTGGGTAGATATCGTTTCATAGCCAATTTAGCGAGCTCAAAATGACAAGCAACTCGGCGATCTTTTCAATTTTAGAGAGTCAGAAAAGAGTTGAAAGGTGACTCCAGTAGTGACTTTTTCGTGTTTTTACCGAGTCCGAAAAAGTATAAAATACAACTCGTGTCATCGTCCTAGTCACGCAAAAAACTGTCGCTGCACAAAAAGCAAGTGTAAAACCCATTTTTCGACAAAACATAGTGAAATATTGGAAAAAAAAGTCTCAAAACCTAAATTTGATTTCGAAAAGTTATAAATATGACCAAATAGTAAAAAAATATTTACTTTTTACTTTTTACCTCTTATGCAGAGCGATAGTGAGTTATTTCCCTGCGATCTTGCGATGACGATTGTGGACGATCCAGTGCATCATTTCGGATCTTGTCTTTTCCAGGTAAGAGCCGCTTCCATTAGCTATGTTTTAAGCCATATTTCATAGCTTTCCATTGTGATTTGACATCCCTGAGGGGAGGATTTGCAAATTTAGGGCTTCTGGGGTTGGCGCGGGTACAAGGAACGGACCCGCGCTAATAGAGATCTTTTTGCAAAGGGGTTGCGCCAGCTGGCGTGACTGTCATCAAATTAGTCGCGCCAATCGTGCAACCTCATGTTCCGCTCAAATTTCACTAAAATTGAACCAATCAATTGAATTTTTGAATGCCCAAGGGATCTTATGATGTGTTTATAACCAATTTGATGCAGGTATACAGCCACAATGGTGATTGAATGGAAAGAAAGGGAGAACAGTGAAGAAGACGAATTGGCAATGGAGAATGAGCAATGCATGAATGCTCTTTAGAATTGCAGTTAAAGAATTCTTCTTAACACCATGTCTCAGGGCTCAGCCCGAATTGTTACAATATTTGATAAGTATCTGGGATGAGAATGAAGAGAAGTTTAAGCTTCGAGATCAAGTGCTTGAACTCAAAGTGTCTGATGTCTACTTCATCACTGAATTGTCTCGCAGAGGTCCAGTTCCGATTATGATAGGTACCAGGCCTTCTGGTGAGAAGATGTCGATGGTTATGGAAAGAGTGTGCCCACGGGCACAAACAGGATCAGGTAGTGGAAAAGTTGACATTCACATTGTTCCCGATCTAGCACTCAGAGTGGTGCTACATACTATTACGCGGGCTGCGCGGTTGTAGGCACTGCACGAGGCTACCAAAACACAACTCTTCCTGGCGTCAGAATGTATGAACCCAACAGTATTTGATTGGGCCACAACCGTAACCATGAATATCAAACAGAAATTGACTAAATGTAAAAAGGCCAAACTGAAGCAGTTTGGGTACGGGTCAATCTTGGTATCGTTCTTCCTAGAACGATTGCCTATCTTCTCGAGCGAGGGGGCAATAGTCCCAGATCCACCTTTGAGAGAGCCACGGATGGCTCGATGGGCAGCATTAATGCCCAGGGCAGGGGGCGACCAACAGATGTCATGGCGGCCCGAGTTTTTCGGATGGCTCCGGCGAAAATTGATTGTCGTAGAGGACTGCCCCTATGCCGGTACTGATTTCACAGGAGACCCAGACCTTCCACTCCCGGAAGGAGAGGACTATGATGAGGATCTAGATAAGACTCTCTTTGATTTTATGAATTTTATGATTTTTGGGTATACATGCATGTTCTAAAAGCTGATCCTATATGTATGCAGATGTCAGCCCAGAGAGGCCTATTGGGATGTCACCGATAGGGAGGAGGACTTCGCTCGCTTATGACCCTCAAGGTGAGGGTGGCAAGGGAGACGAACTGGTACAGAACCTTGAGGGGATTGTTCGTGGGGTTTCAGACTATGCTCGCTTAGCTGATGTACCTATGGCTTATCAGAGGCACACCGTAGGGGTGTCGAGTCGCCTCCATCACTTACTGAGGTGGCTGGTGCAGGTAGTAACATGCTACCATGAGCACCATGCCGATTAGTTGCCTAGGCTTTTCATATGCATATTTTTGAGAGACATGTTGTCTCCAGATGTAATTAAAAAAAAAACATGTATATTTTTTGGATTTTATATGATGCACACGCTGCAAACATTCGACACACACACACACATATATATCTATTTCTGCATGGATATTTTTCACATATAATGATGTTTTTAAAAGTTGTGTAAATGTCTATCTAATACCATGTTGGCTACTACATCTGTAAGTGTATTCATTCGTCTTGGTATATACTGATATGTGATGTAATAAAAAATTTCTTTCAACTAAACGAATACATAGATACAGCCTTAAAATGCATGGGTTTCTAACTGAATAATAACCATTGAGATGTAAAACCACAAGTTATGAATCTAGATGTACAAGTAACGCGCGAATACCAAGGTTAACAACCTCATTTAATGATTCCAAAATGGCACTATAATCTGCGACATTATTCGTAGTAGGCCCTAGACAAACACCTTGTAAATTAATCAACTCACCAGCAGGATTGTAAATTACCCAGGCTGCCGAAGACAAGTTCCTGGTACTATGGGAGGCACCATCCGCGAAACTGACATAAGGAGTAATAGACATCTGCACAATCAGGAAGACCTAATTAGCAGAAAGATGCTTACAAAGCACACCACACCACACATGCACAAAAATGAAGAAATCACCTATGTACATACATTACACAAGAATGATTCAAGTGTAATACTTCTTTAGGTACAACTCATTCCTGAGCTGCGCCAAAGGAAGACCTTCATAATCAGCTCATAGGCCCCATTTTTCAATACACGTTTAACAATATAGGGCCCATGCCACATAGGCTGGAATTTTCCTACCCCAAGCTTATCATGGGCTTGATCATATAAGAGGATGAGGTCCCCTTCGATAAAAGAGTGTGGAGAAACCGTTTGATCGAAATGAGCTTTAACCCACTTTTTCTGTGCCTCGATAACCAAAGAAGCCAAGCAGCGAGTTTCGTCCAGTATTTCCAGATATAGGAGATGTTCTTCCTCTGAGGAAGTACTGGGCAGTAATTCCACAACCAACTTCAGTGAAGGGATCTCACATTCAACTGGAAGAGTAGCTTCCAGGCCATACACCAATCGGAAAGGTGTGAATCTTGTCGCGCTCTTCACTGATGTTTAGTAGGCCCAGAGAGCTGAGAACAATTGGAGATGCCAGTTGGATTTGTGTATACCAATTGTTCGTTGAAGCATCGTGACAAGCACCTTTTTCACGGCTTCAACCTGACCATTTGCCTTAGGTTAGTATGCCGTTGAGCTGTCATGATGCAAGCCCAACTTCGATGTCAACTCTGCCATCATGTAGTCCCAAAAAATGAGTGCCATGATCAGTGACGATGGCTTGAGGAATGCCAAAATTCATGATTACATGATTGAAAATGAATTGAGCAGCTGTCTTACCGTCGACAACTAATGTAGGCATTGCTTTGGCCCACTTGGTGAAGTAGTCTACGACAACGATGATATAAGCATGCCCCCCGGCTGAGTGAGGGTTACATGTCATAAAATCAATGCCCCATATGGAAAAAGGGCCTACGGTAATGACAGGATGTAAAGGGAGGGGTGGCACACGCATTTGGCGTTGGAAGATCTGGCATGCATGACATTTCCATACTGCAATAATACAGTCATTAAATATAGATGGCCAGAAATAGCTCGCATGTAGAATCTTCTGGGAGGTAGCATAACCAGACATGTGACCACCACAGGTGCCACTGTGACAGTCATTTAGAACTTTCTTAGCCTCCTCTAAGGTCAAACATCGGCGGAGCACCGAATCAACTCCGATACGATATAAGGTATCTCTGACAATGTGATATGGATGTGATTGATGTCGAACACGACGTCGAGTATCCTTCGTCAACGCGGACTAGAAGGTAGATGTATGAAGGTACACGATGATATCACCATACCATGGATTGACAGTGCTGATTAGAAAGAGAGTTTCATCCAGGATATGATCCTCAGGTTGAGACGGAACAAATTTGGTAGGGAGAGAGCAAATGAGATCAGCAAAAACCAGTGATTTCTTCGATTTGGTAGTGGTGAAATCCAAATCGAAATCTTGAAGGATCACAATCCATTTCGAGTACTTGCCCCCCAGCAATTGTCGAGAAAAAATGTAAGTCATGGGGTTGCAGTTAGAAATCACGGTTATCGTGCGTAACAGGATGTAATGGTGAAACCGTTGAATGACCTGGACCGCAGCCAGCACCAAATTCTCGACATGGGAATAACGTGTTTCAGTGTCGAGGAGATTTCAAGATAGGTAATAAATCACATGTTCGTTACCGGCATCGTCATCATGTACCAGAACCATGGCAATTTTGCTGAAGGCGGTAGCCAAATAGAGGGTAAAGTTGCGATGATAGTTGGGAGGACGTATTAATGGAGCATTGACGAGCAACGTCTTAAGGTTTTCGAAAGACTGCTGAGAAATCTCATCCCAATGGAAGGGAACGTCCTGCTTTAGAAGTCGTGTAAACCCTTTGGCCACCTCTGCATAGTTCAGGACAAAGCGACATAAGAAATTCGCTTTACCCTGAAGACTCTAAAGTTGATGCAATGCAGAGGGGGAGGGGAGATTAACAATAGCCTCGACCTTGAGAGGGTCAAGGAGAATTCCGTCTTTAGAGACAATGAATCCCAAAAGACGACCAGAGTCAATGGAGAAGACGCACTTGTGAGGATTAAGCCTGACGTTGTAACGTCTGCAACAGAGAAAAATCTGGCGGAGTGTTCTGGATGCTCTTCGTGCAGAGCTGAATGAGTTGGCAGGTCATCCAAATATGGCTGAAAAATATTACGTATGTCATGAAAGGCGTAGGACATGGCACGTTGGAAGGTGGCCCCAGTGTTTTTCAAGCTGAACGAGAGCTTCTTATAGGCGAATGTGCCCCATGGACAGATGAAGGCGGTCTTATGTTGATCGGATAGTAAAATATTGATTTGATTATAACCCGAAAAGCTGTCCATAAGGGAATAGATCTCACTCCCCGCACAATAATCAATGATCTGATCTATAAAGGGGGTGGGGTAATTGTCCTTAGGGCAAGCCCGATTGATATCTCTATAGTCAACACACACTCGAATTGTGCCCTGCTTCTTATCCACAGGGACAATATTGGAAACCCACTCTGTCAGAGGGATCATATATATGAAGCCTGCTTTAAGAAGTTTCTCAACGTCAGCCTTTATAGCAGCGGCTTTTCGAGGATGCACTGGACGCAGAAGTTGGTGCACAGGCTTTGCATTGGTGTAGGTGGGAATTTCGTGCACAACGATACTTGGATCGATCCTAGGCATCTCTTCATAAGACCATGCAAAAACATCTCGGAATTCGTGGAAAAGGCTAGTAGTGTATACATGAATCTCATCGGGAGAACAAGTGACTCCCACATGGATGTTCTCGATGACCCCTGGTTTGACAGAGATGTCGATAGGCATCGTTTGGGTAATATTACTCATATTTACTTTCGAAAATACTTCATGAGTCAATATCGGCATTTGGAGAGGTGGAGAGGGAACCTGAGATGCAAAACGCTCGAGAAAATTAGACATTGCCCCTAGGCCAGGCATGAACTAGGAGTGATGATGTCCATTGCTCCATGACAGATCTTCGAGAGACATTATCTCCATGATAGCTTCATCAGACGGAAAAAATTCTCTGAAAGGGTCGGGCAAATCTGCATCGCCGAGCCAAGGGGATTGGGAATAAACGTCAAGAGCCATGCTTAAAGGAGCATTACCAGTAGGAGGAGAATATGATGTGGCAACGATCTCGCAAGAATTGATTTAAACTGGGGTCAGAGGCATCAATTCTCAAAAAGAGGTGACCTGTTCAGGAGAAGGGATGATCCATGGGTCATCCGACCTAGAGACCATATTGACTTGAATAGTGCTTGGTGGTGGAATGGGAAAAATACCCATGAGAACGGGGTCCTTGAAAAGACCAGGTCCTATACTGTTAGGGGGATTAGGGATTTGATCCATGCACGGTACATTATTCTCGGAGGATGAGGTGAAGAAAGATAATTGATCGACAGTAATAATCTTTCCCTCATGTGGAAATTTCAAAAGCCGAAAGAGTGTGGATGGAACGCATAGCATGGCGTGAGTCTATCTGTGACCAAGTAGAAGATTGTAGTTGAGTTTGGTGTCAACCACTTCCACTTTGACGTTGACTGTCTTAGCTTGTAATGTAATCAGTAGACTCACGAGAACACCCAAGGGTTTTGATTCCCTTCCATCAAATGCCTCAAGGGCATTGGGAGATGAGGTGAGGGCTGGAGAGCCAATGGCCTTCCAGCAGGAAGATGACATAACGCAGGTAGAGGCACCTTCGTCCACAACGACTCTGTGAATTTTGAGGCCGTTGATACCGACTTGTATAACAAGGGCGATTTGATGTGGAAGTCGGGGGAAAAAATTCTCTAGATCGAAGGAGAGAAGGTTAGAATCAGCAAGATCAATTGCGTCGATCGCAGATAAAAAAGCTTTCCATTGAGACAGAAAACCCTAAAGAACTTCCAATGGAGACATCGTGGAAGGCGCCTCTGCCAAATCCTCAACAATGCTGTAATGCTGAGCAGCACGGGCATTTGGATTATAGGAAAATTTTCAGAGAACACCTTTGGAAGGCGGCCGTACAATGGGTTCAGCGCTGGGCCTTTCAATTTCAAGAGGACCAAAGGTAGGTGGGGGTGGAGGGCCATCAACGACTTCCTTTCTAGCTGCCTAACGTGGTCCGACATAATCCTTCGATTGAGTGGAAATAGAAACAGGTGCAACACCATTCATCATGAAAACCTGAGACCCAAACGGTGCAGATGGTGAAGGTTGCTCAACCATCTGGGTTTGTTGAGATGGAAATGGCTCCTTAAGAACTTCCAGAGTCCCCTTAGAGCCCTTAATAATTTTACTAACCTCAAATCATCGAAGACAATCTTTGGTGTAGTGGTCTTCATCACATATCAGGCAAAGGTACTTCATTTTACGTTGCGAACCATCCTCAGCGCGTGTTTTGGACGATTCTGGTTTTGGGGCATCGGATTTGGCTTTGCCTTTGCCCTTCTTCTTCCCTTTGGAAGTCTTGTCCACAAGATTAGCCTGAACATCATTGACCTCTACGGTCTTACCAGAATCTGGGGTAGCGGGAGGAGCAGAATTATTGGAAGAATTTGGTTTCTGCTTCCCATTGGAAGACTTACAAGAAGTCTAAGAGACAAAACCAATAACACCGTCTACTGATGGAGTAGCCGGTGCTTTAGAGGTCCCTGGCCGAGGGGCATCAGTCAAGATGTCATATAACGTGCTGGACTGAGAGTACACTAAATCGAGGTACTGGGCACAAGCGATGGCTTGTTCTCGGTTACACATGCCCCCATAGCAATGTCCTGTGCAATCTTCTTGACAAAGGAGGTAGTGAACCAGTGAGTTAGAAACTAATCATGAATGTCAAACTTGATCAGACGACGATGACGTCTCCACTCGTGAATGTGATTTGAAATATGAGTGGCATTGTCCTATTTCAGAGATGTCAGGAGATGCGTCCCGACTTCATAACGAACCGGTAACTGGAAATGTGTTAGGAATGCCATGGCTAGAGTATTAAAATCTTGAAAAATACTGCGGGGCAGCTCTATATACCATTTAGTGGCAGCACTGGTAAGAGTGAGCTAGAAAAGACGTAGACGAATCGAGTCATCTATCCAAGAATTCAAAGAACACCACAAATGGTAGGTCATGACATGTGGTTGGGGATCTTCACCAGATTTACCCTCAAACTTAGGACAGTCACCAGGCACCTTCGTCAGAACCGGAGGCCAATATGGATTATGAAGAATTGGATCATTGGTCAACTTGGATACGTCTGGTAACTCCAACATGGCGAGAAAGGTAACTGAGGATTAAAAGGCATGCCTGGTCCTCGATAAGGACTTGAACCTGTACTCCATCCTGGTTGAGCATAATTCTACCCCCACTAGTTCTGTCTTGGAGGATTCTAACCATATGGGGTATAAGCCGGATTATGAGGTTGATATAGTGGCTGATAACCAGGATATGGGGGTTGATAACCAGGGTACTGACTCTGATTATACGTGGGCCCCGTTTGAGTAGTGCATGGATTTGACTGTGGAGTATAAGTATAGCCTGGTTGTTGAAGGTAATAGCCAGAACCTTGGGATGGGTTGTAAACCGGTTGAGACTGACCTTGAAGGTAATAACCACCTTAGGGTCGAACGAGCTGCTGATAAGTGGGACCCTGCTGAGCCTAATAAGTCGGGCACACAAGTGGATTCGGCCGTGGCATAGAATAGATCAGCTACTGAGCAGGGTTAACAGGTTCTGCGAGTTGTCCTGGATGAACAGGTTGACCTGGCTGAATAGGTTTTCATGGTTGAACAGGTTGACCTGGCTAATGGAGGACACCAAGTTGCCCCGGCTGAGCAGGTTGACCTGATGGCAGGAGAGGGCTAGGTTGTGCCTGATGACCAGGTTGACCTGTGACAGGAGGATAAGATGGCCTTGGTTGCGCAACATTTTGACCAATTGGAAAATGAGGTTACTGAGGTTGTACCAATGGTTGAGAAGGATGGGTTTGCCCCCCAAGACCGTATGGTGGTCCCAGTTGATACCCCGGTTGCCCTACCGGTCCTTGAGGTTTCCCTGGTTGGACCACAGGGGGAGGCTGCAGAGGTTGACCTTGAGGGTTGTAAGACTGCCCTTGCAGACCGTAAAACATTCCTTGCTGGCCTAAAGGTTTCCCCTGTAAGGGTTGTCCTTGCGGGTCATACAGATAACCTGGCTGGGCCGAAGGCTGTCCCTGGAAGGGTTGCCCTTGCTGAAACAAAGGCTCTCCTTGTAAGGGTTGCCCTTGTTTCCCTGCTCATCATTTTGATATGGAAATATGTAAATCGAAGGGGGTTCCTTTCTCATCATATTGATATGGAAATACGTAAATTGGGGCACCATCCAGTCCATAATGGGAAAAGTAAGGACAATTAAGGTCTTGAGAGGACGGACCAACCTCAGAGTTCGACGGCTGCAAAGACAACTGATACTCCTCAGGAGAAATATTCTTAGGAATGGAAGAAGCTATGTAAATGTCTTCAAGAACTGACGAGGTCCTGGTTGAATGAGTAGTGACAATAGGCATAGACACAGCCACGCAGAAAATAGGTCTAACAGGTGCCGATGTGATGAAAGGAGATGCCGTGAGAGGTGCCGATGGTGACATCCCTAACGAGGGAATAGTCGGATTCGTGGATGGAGTCGATATTACCATAGAGGCAATAGCGGCCATGACCTGACTTAAAGACCTATATCCAGCTAGGAGCGTAGGACCAAGTGAAGACATAACAAAAGGTTCAGGGATGTCTTCAGGAAAAAGCTGGTAATCTTCACCAGAAGTAGGAATTCCCTCACTAGGAGAAGGACTGGATGAGTCCATATCTGACCCTGCCGCGAGATCTTCTAAAAGACGACATGGACTAGGAGGTATAACAGAAGCCAAAAAGGGTGATCCCGATGTAAGAGGAGGGAAGTGTTCCCCTACTCAAAATCCAAACCAAGCGTTGGACAAGGGCCAATTGAAGTCAACTGGTCCTCCAAAGGGAAGTTCCGATATATCCGGTCCCCCGTCGGGAAACTCGGATACAATGGGCTGATGATACTCAGCAGAGGACTGGGAGACCTCTGATGAATCGTCTGTGTAAGGACTACCACTAGACAAAATTGACAGTTCCACCACTGTGACTATAGAAAAAAAGAGGAAGAGATCGCAAAACAAAACGCACGAGAAAAAACCAAGGCAAACAAAAATAGGCCAAAATATCAATCTTTAAATGGGCGTGTGATCATAGGTGACTAATTTTACCACATTGAAACTGGAAATTTTATTGTTTCATGTTTTAAGAGTCTAGAAACAAGTAAAATATGACTCTATCACTTTCAGTTTGGAAACAAGCGTGAAAGGACAAGCGCTTGATGATGTTTTCAAATTTAATGGATCAGTAAAGATAAAAATGTCTGCTCTCGTAATCTAGGTAAATGGGTGTACCCAATATCCATGAAATACCATGTACACCTTGGTAAAAATGAAAGAGAAATCAACCAAGGACTTGACGTACATGCAGGTAATCTCCCCGAATGCTCTGTCCGGTGTATCACAGGTAAAAGGCGGCAGACTCGGCTTCCTATGGATAAAGGATTGCAACCAAATGGGGTCTCCCTTTATATACGAGATGGTATTGGGAGCACAAGTCCATACTAGCGCTGTCTGTAACCAGATGGTGAGCGACAACTGCCAGGCTTAAAGACGCTGGAACACGTCTCTACCTTAGACTACTAGATATTTTTTTAATGTTTCAATGTTGCCTTAGGTTAATTCAATAAATTTTACAATTGATCTTCAATTACGTTTCAATTTCAGGCCCTATCGAATGTTGGATCTCATAAAACCTCTAAATGCACACTACATGCCACAAAATATCACTTTGTTCAATGAAGAGCTATCTACGAAAGAGTTGAGAGCTTTTCAAATAATAACAAAATGAGCACAAAAACATCCACTACTGTCTCTAATGCAAGCTAATGAAACTAGAAAACTTCTCTCTTAGAGTTATATAACACTAATAATGTGAAAGAGCTTTCAATTTTCACGATTCCAAACCAAATGCAAAAGATCTTGTTTTGTATTTTTCAACATATAAGAGCAAATGCACTAAATGAATGAAAAAAGCTAATGAAAACATCAATTCAAGGAATGACAAGGAGAGAGCTAAAACAAACAAGTTCACTCAATCCAAATGCATGTAGGCAAGACTCAAACTGATGATGAAATCCTTCAGAGCAAAGAAGAATCTCGAAAAAGACTCACACAAACCGTGTAATCTAGGCTTGGACCGACACAAAGTGAAACTGAATGAAAGAGAGAACAATCACTCAACTAACACAATGATACAATGGAATCCAGCAAAAAGAATGCAAAGAAGTGAAAATGAAGTCATCCAGGAATGCAAGGACCTAAAACTCCCATGAGAGGCTCAACACACTGAAGCACCTAGAACCCCTAGGGCTAGAATGAAAAACTGAGAGTAAAGGGAAAAAAACCGGAGGAAAAGGGCCAAACACAGTCAACAATGACTTCAAGGCACTCAATCAATCAGAAAAATGACACCAAGACCAAAAATCAAGATCAGAGAGCCCAAAAGCAAGCAAACCCTAACACCAAATAGAGTTGGCGCGCCTGTTTGGCCGTAATCTGCGCAAAAAAAGCATTAGCGCATGGGCCTAACTAGCAACAAGCGCCATTTGGCGCGTCTGTCAGGAGCTAAACTATGCCAATCGATTTTACTATGGGAAAAAAGATGAAAAAGGACAAACAAAGACTAGATCTGGTCTTCTGGGGGCTGAACAGGGGTTTGACACCAAGGGAGGTGAACCAGAAGAGCAAATAAATCAATCAAAAGAAAAAAAAGAAACAACCCAAACAGAAGGAGGACTAACTCCCACTGATCCCTAGTGGAGTCGCCAAATTGTTGAGGTGGTAAATCAAATCACTAGCCCAGATTGGGTCTAGCAACAATCAAATCATGCAATGATGTTGGTTCCTAGTTACAAGAAAGACAAAGATCGCGATAAGTGGCCTACCTCAAACCCCACGCTGTTGTTGTCGATGAAGAAGTGGTGCTCCTCGTCCCTAGCCTGATAGATCACAATCTTTCCGTTCGTCACGTCCGGACACTAGTACACATGCAGAGAAACAATGACATACAACGTAACATCTAAAGCATGTAACTATATATCAGTCAGAGAGGATATAATTCATTACATTACATAAATAAATGAACACATGAAAGGAACCAAAATCAGAGTCAGTTATATTAATGATGACAAAAGGGGAGATTACAGCCAAATGCTCTGACACTATGATCTTCCTTCGGCGGGGCTTGCAGCGGAGCGCGTCTCAACGAAGCTTGTCGGGAATTTGGACAAAGCTCTCTCTTACGGGGGTCTTCTCGGCCTGCTTCAATAGTTACCCGACTATAGTTTTCCTCCTACAAGTTCAGCTAGCTTGCTAATGGAGAGGGCAAGCTTTTATAGATGGAGGAAAGGAACTTGGGATCCCTATAATCATGGGATAGGCCCTATCTCTTAGGAGGGTTCCATGATAGGTGGAAAACCACTTCCTATACATGGAGATCCAGAGCCAAACCACTCAACTCCTTTTTATGATTCATTTTGGATTTTGTTAGAATCAAACTTCCGCCATTTATTTTTAAAAAACATCCCTTAATAAGCTTGGCGTGAGTGAAACACAAAGACAGAGCGCCAATTGGCGCGCCCACTAGTGTGGATTTCCCCCATTGGCGCGAGGGATGAACTAGTTAGTCGCGCCAAGGCTAAAACATCTATTTTTAGGGTTTTCCAGAGGAAATGTTCTTCAGGAGAATTTTTATCCTTAGGTAGGAGGATATTATGAAGGTGTTTTTAGGACATGTTACTGCTCACAGGTCACGGGAATAGTCCTCCAATATTGCAAATCTTAAGTAAATGATGTTGTGGATAATGTTGTTATATAGAGATTAAAGAATTATTTTTAACTATAGGACCGACTTAATGTGGTAGTTCAATCATACTATGAATAAGATACTTAGTTTTATCTTTATGTAGTAGATATGATCCAGATTGGATCATCATATTGTTTTTCATCCATACTGATGCTTTCAAAGTGGAAAAATTGGAGGAATAAGGTCACAAGACCATTTTCATAGGTGGGTCCTAGTTTGGTGAATTGGGGTATGAAGCCATCCAAAAGTAGTTTGAAGCATTAAATGAAGTTTTTGGGTAGTAAAAGTTTGTTGCTTAAGTGAAACACATTTAAGTTCTATTCTAGACAAAAATTTATTTCCAATGACCGAAGAATCACCTCAATTGGAGTCCATATGCAAAAGTTATGCCACTCAAAATTTGACCTTCCTATTTTGACCACCATAATTCGAGAGGATGCCACGCCAGTCCCAATTACTCATGGAAAAGGAAATATACACATGATCAATATGAAGAATACTGAAATATTTAATATTACAATAGTTAAGAGTTGAATGAGTCAAACCTAACTAGTAGTAGGTTATAGGGTTGTGTTATATCTGGTCCATTAAGAGGAAAAGGGGTTACATTCTATTTGAGTGAATTTTATTCTATAGATGAGTAGAGTAACTGAGAATGGGTATGGAGAGAGAAAAAATAGAGGATTTTTGCATTAGGCCATGAGCCATAGTTCTCTCTTCTTTGTACTTGCATCCGTTTTTCATTTAGAGAAAGAGAGAAAACAACCTCACCTTCCATCTAGTTTTTCTCTCAAAAGGGTCTCAAGTTATATCTTTAGTCAATTTTGGTTCGTGAGTTTTATTTTGTTGTTCTCTATTTTTTACATAATTATAATTTTCATGTATACCTAATAAATAATAATTAAAATATCTAAAATCTAAGGAGAAATAAACCCTCACAGTGTAGATTTCATATTTTATAATATATTTTAGTAGATATGTTGTGTCATACTATCTAGTGCAATGTCCATGGAAGTTTATGGATCATATTGGTATTATAGAAAGTTTTTTTTGGTATATTGTGGGGAATTGTAAGTGGATCCATGTTGGGAATTTGTGAATAAACCTTAAGATCCTGCAGAGGATAGGTTTGCACAATTGGAAGTAGAAGTTGCAAGTATAAGTCATAATGTGATGCTCATCATGGTGGCCTTGATCAATAAGTTGAGGCTATTCAATGAAGATGGAGGTTCTAATGAACAGGTTATATTTAAGGGGAAATCGAGATATCAAGAAGAACCAAATAGGGATTTTAGGAAAGAACTTGAAAAGGATTAACCCAGTTCAAGTGCCATGAATCATTCACAGTTCCTATTAATTATGGAAACAAAGGTAAAAATCAGGCCATATCAAGGTGAGATTGATGCTTTGAAGTTAAGTCACTGGTTACCAAAATTATAAGTTGATTTTAGTGTTCATTATATAGAGGAAGAAAAAAATATTCGTTTACTCAACTAAAATTAGAGGTACATGCCTTGACTTGGTGGGAAATTCACACACAAACATTGTGGTTGGAGGGAAATCCTCTAGTGACTAAGGGGAGGATTTCAAAACCATCATAACGTGACAATTTTACCATATTGGGTATGTAGAGGGCTAGTGGATCCCATGGAATTACTTCAAGAAGAAGCAGGGGAAATGTGTACATGAGTACACAACACAATTTAGAAATATGCCCAAAGAACTCGAACACACTCCTCAAGGGACCTACATAACCCTCTATAGAAGTACATGAAGTTGTTCAAGCCCAAATCGGTGAATGAGGCTTGTGTATAAGCACAATATTTGGAGAACACAAGCCAAAAGAAAGGGAAATCAAGTGGGTCAAAGAATAAAGATAACCAGGAAGCTACCAAATAGGGGGAGAAGAAGTGGAGAGGGGGAAAATATATAAAGAATTTTTTTTTGGTTTTTAAGCTCTTTTGTTTATCAGTTATTGAAGAGCTTCCCAGATTATCCACAATATTAAGGAACATTTGTCGAAGTTTCGAATCCCAATGAGGATCCATCTTCTGAAGATGTATCCCTGTTGGGATTCGAAACGGCGAAAAATGTTCCTTAATACTGTGGATAATCTAGGAAGCTCTTCAATAATATATAAAGACATCAGGCACAACATACCTATGCAAAGATCCTAGAAACCACTGGAACCATTGTAACATTGACGTTCATATAAGTGTTGGAAGTGGCATCCAAATCTCAACTTGAAGAACAAAAAGAAAGATGCAATGAAGAAGAAATTCATGACCACTAATTCAAGAAACCAATTGAAATTAGCTAGAACGTGGATGAGAAGAATGTTTATACATCAGTGCAAAAGGAGGTGAATTTGAGTAGCCTTCAACAATAGGAAGAGAACTAAAAGACTAGACTCTTCCATATAAAGGTACATGTCAAGAAGACAAATATTGATGCTTTTTTCGACTTAGGATCATAGGAAAATATCATTGAAACAAATCCAGTAAAAAAATTGGGATTATATGTTCATTATCATCCAAGCCTATATCCATTGAGATGAGTAAAAAAGGATGCAAATATAAAGGTAAACAAACAACACAAAATTATATTTGTTGTCAATGTTGATTTTATTGATAAAGTAGGACTAGATGTAGTTCCCATTGATGTATGTGTAGTGGTGTTTGGAAGTCCTTATATGTACATTCAGGATACAGTCTTCACATGGAGAGCAACCAGTACCACCTCATCAAGGATGTAAAATCCTTCACCATCAACGCGCATAAGGGAAAGTATAAAATTTTGATAGTAAGTGCCAATAAGACAAAAAAACAATAAATTATATCAAGAAGTATGTTTTAGTATTTTTAAGAGAAAATTAGTTTTTAGAAGAGTCAGTGAGAGGAAATTAATCCTATAGGGGTGTACCAAGAAACAAAATCAACAATTAGAAGAGTTTCTATATGCATATATGGATGTGTTCTAGGAGCATAGAAGGATACCTCGTAAGAGGGAAGTGGAGTATGATATCCAATTACTGTCAATCTCCCCATTGTCAAACTTTGGGTTGTATATGAAACCTAGTTATAGAAGCAACAACTACTAGAATAGGGTGTCATTTGACCAAGTACCTCACCATGTGGGTCACCCATAATCATTGTGCCAAAGAAGGATGGGATTTGGAAGATGTGTATTGATTACAAAAAATTAACCAAAATTATGCTCAAGAATAGGTATCCCATTCCCTGGATAGATGAGCTGTTATATTAGTTGCAACAAGAAAAATACTTCACCAAGTTGGGTTTAAATTTTGGATATCACTAGGTTCGAGCCATAAAAGAAGATACTTGAAAGACCACCTTAAAAACTACACATGGTTTGTATAAGTGGTTAGTGATGTTGTTTTTCCTATGTAATGCACCAACTATGTTTATGAGGTGAATGAATGCTATAATACACACATTTATAGTTTCATTTGATATTATCCATTCAGATGATGTACTGGTATATAGTGCCACTTGGGAGGAGCACATATAACATTTGACACAGGTGCTAGAGACATTAAAGAAGCATTTATTGCTAGAAAATCTCAAGGAGTGTGAGTTTTCATAGTAGTCTTTGGTGTATTTGGTGTATGTGATAGGTGGAGGAGAGCTAAAGATAGATCCTACCAATATGGAGGCCATAAGGAAGTTTCCAATGCCTACTAATGTATCTAAAATCATGAGTTTCATTGGGATAGCACAATACTTGAGGAAATCCATAGACTTTTTTCAACAGTAGTAACACCACTACACACTATAATAGTGAGTGGAAAGAGTTTCCAATTGGGAAAGGGTCAATAGAGGGCCTTTTAAGAGTTAAAGAAAAAAATCAATCAACTGTCAGTTTTGGAATTACCAAACTTGTATAAGCCTTTAAAAGTGGAGGTAGATGTGAGTAGGTATGCTATGGGAATGGTATTGGTGAAGGGATGAAGGCTTGTATGCTACCATTCTAAATTATTTCATGGGGTGGTTCTTAACTACCCTACCTAAAACAAGGAGGTTTGTGCCCTGGTGAAAGTTGTGAACAAGTGGAAACACTATTTGATGGGAAATGTGACATTAATCCACACAGGTCACCAAACACTGCAATACTTGCAGGCCCAAAGTAAGATACAATACATAAAGTATTACAAGTGGATGGGGTTTGTAGAAAATTTTCATTTAGTGATAAAGTATAATAATTACAACATAAACAAGTTTGTGGACGTGATTACAAGGCACCCACATCAAAGATCACAACTTTGGGAACTCTTATGCACATGGATCCATTCACCCTTGATGCATATAGAGAGCCATATTCAGTGGATGAGGAAGTCAAGGAGGTGTTTCAAAAATTGCAGAGCCAAATTCATGTGCATGATGGTGATAGCATATTTGACTACCATATTTAAGAAGCATTACTCTACATGTTAGATAAGTAATGTGTTACTAAAGGTGAGCGACTACAACTGATTAGAGAGGCTCACGCTTCCAAGGTTGTAGGGAACTTTGTTGTGGGGAAGATAATGGCCAAATTTTAGAGTTATATTTATTGGCCCAATAAGTAAGAACATTTAGCTAGGTTCATAAGAGGATGCAGGCTTTGTTGTACTAGTAAGCCTAGTAACAAGAATCAAGGTTTATATAATCCCTTGCCTATACCCACCCATTCTTGGGGAAGCATTTTCATGGACTTTATGGGAGGTTTACCAACAAAAATGAAGGTACATGACTAATTTTTCATGGTAGTTGATAGGTTCAATAAGATGTGTGTTCTAATGCCCTGTAAAAATACCTTTAACTAACAAGAAGCAATGAACTTGTTCTTTGAACAAGTTTGGGTGCACTTTGGGATATCGAAGAGCATTGTTTTAGATAGGGACATAATATTTCTTAGTGAATATTGAAATACATTGTGGGAGAATATGGACACAATTTTTAATAGGTCTACAAAATTCCATACACAAACATATGGGAAAACATAAGTAGTTAACAAAACTTTGGTGTTATCAGCCTATTTTCCTCCATTGAGTTAGTACACATGAGTACCTTTACTGTTGAGACTTTTGCAGATGTTCGACCATTGATTATACCTATTATTGTGCATCATCATAGATATACAATGCTTCATAGAGGGATGATCTATTATTAGGTACCTGAGAAATCTACGTATTTTGGCCCGTCGATGATGGTCCTTGGTGTAGTGCTCTTCGTCACAAATCAAACAAGGGTACTTCGGCTTACACTGTGAACCATCATCAGCACGATATTTAGACAAATCTGGTTTCAGGGTATCGGCTTTGGCCTTACCTTTACCCTTATTTTTCCCCTTGGAATTTTTATCCGTTGGATTGGCCTGAACAGTGTTGACTTCTGTGGTTTTACAAGGATTCGATGTAGACTGAGAAAAAATATCATTGGAAGGATTAGACTTTTGCTTCCCAGGATTCAGAGGAGAAGACTTTCGAGAATTCTGAGACAAGGAACCAATGATATTGGAAGTTCCAGGTCGAGGAGCATTAGGCAAGATATCATACAAGGTGCCAGACTGAGAGTACACGAGATCGAGGTATTGGGCACGAGAAATGGCATGTTCTTCGGTTACACATGCCCCCATAGCTATGTCTTTAGAAATCTGACTAACAAATGAGGTAGTGAACCAATCAGTTAAAAGCTGATCAGGAATATCAAAATTGATCAAGCGACGACAGCGCCTCCATTCATGAATTTGGTCTCAGATATGAGAGCTCGGTCCTATTTCAAGGATGTGAGGAGGTGCGTCCCAGTCTCATAGCGAACCGGTAACTGAAAATGAGTAAGAAATTCCATGGCTAAAGAGTTGAAATCTTGAAAAATTCCATGAGATAATTCGATGTACCACTTTGCAGCGGCACCAATAAGAGTCCGTTGGAAAAGACGGATTCGGATGGAATCTTCGACCCAAGAGTTAGAGGAACACCACAAGTGGTAGGTCATAACATGCGCTTAGGGGTCTTCTCCAGACTTGCCCTCAAACTTAGGACAATCACCAGGAATCTTAGTTGGAACTGGAGGCCAATACAGGTTATGAAGAATTGGATCGTTCGTAAGTTTTGACACATCTGGAAGTTCCAACGTAGCGAGAAATGGTAATTGAGGATTAAAAGGCATCGAAGGCCTTTGATAAGGGCCTGTGTTAACATTCCACCCCTCGTCCGGAGAAATTCGGTCCCCATATGTTTGTCCCCGAGGATTCCGACCATAGGGCTATAAGCCCGATAGGATCTCGCTCATACCGGGACAGGACCAGACATCGATTTTGATCATACCATTGAGGTCCTTGGCTGAGCAATGTATGGATTTTGTTGCAGAATGTAAGCATTGCCTTGAGGTGGATTATACAATTATCCGGGGATTGATTTTTTGGAGGGTAAGTAGCATTGCCTTGTTTA